>JABUQX010032705.1:0-12500 GCA_015478945.1 Trachelipus rathkii
AACGCTTTTTGTTTATTCGTTTCCTCATCAGTCGAGGAGAGAGCGTATTTTAAGTGTAGGTTAGGTAGGAATGTAAACACCCGAGAGAAAGGAACAGGTCCTCGATCAAGATATCAGTGAGACAGAAGCTCATGAGTGTATTTGCAATCACCACAATAGTGTGAATTATTGAATTGTTGGAGACATTGGAATGATACTTATTCCTTAAAGGAGTATGTTATTAATATGTCATTCAGTAATTACAACTTTTTTTTTATTTAACTTTTTGCCTCTCTTTGAGGCTCTTATTCATTAATTTATTCTTTAGTTTTCAGCTAGTGAGAAGAATCTTCTTGTAAATGTATCATGTAAAACATAAAATCTAGTAGCTAAACTTTGTTAATACGTACTTGAAAATGGAAATGGAATTTTCAATTAAAATAGCAAACAAAACATAAAAAAGTATTAATAATATATTTACAATTATTATTCCTTAAATGTAGCTATTTAATTTATAAAATAAATATACTTGGCACAACCAATATGAAATAATAGATGACTAAGTATTGGTTTGTACACGAGAGACAAGCTCAACTCTTGAGATTTGCCTGAGAGTGAGACAAATGTCTCTTATCTTCTTATTGTGACGATGATAATGAAAGTTCGTATCTGAATCTGGTTACTCGCACCCTCTACATATATAAAATTAGATGTCTATATTAGCGTACGTACGGCCCTCAGCTTTTCTGCGGATATCTAAGGTACAATCCCTAAAATTAGTACTATACTATCATAAGTATAGTACAATATATATTAAAAAGTACATATAGTATTAAATATTATTAATACTAATTATATATATATATATCGATATATAAGTATATATATCTATAGATCTCTTATATACTATATATAAAATATACTGCTATAAAATATTATATATATATATATATATATATATATATATTATTTATAGTATAATAATAATATATTAATATATATAATATATATATATTATATATATATATATATCACTATAATATATATATATATAATATATAATAGTAATTTATATATAATTATAATATAAATAATAATATATATTATCTGAGATATAATAATTATAATAAACTATTGTAATTAGTATTGGAATAATTTTTAATCTAATATATACATATATTAATACATTTATATATCACATATAGTATATATATTCAATTAATATTATATATATATATATAAACCCTGATGTTATTGAGAAGATCAGTAATATATAAAGTATCTATATTACCTATATTTTATTTACAGATATATGGTAAATGACTGTAGACAGCGAGCCCCACACATTTTGAGACGCAAAAATTTTAAATTTTCTAAGTCAAGAAAATTTCCTAAGTATCAGAAATTATGCTTAAAAGTTTGAGGTTTTTTAAAAAAATGTTTAGTGGTAAGCTTTTGGCATAATTCCAGAAGCTTGCACTCATAGAATTTTCTTAAAAAACCTTAACTACTTTTCTGACTTAGAAATTTTTGACATAAGAAACATTTTTGGTCTCAAAATGTGTGGATCGCTGTCTACAGTATTACATATATATAATATATATATATATAATATATCTATAAATATATATATAATATATATATATACTATATATTATATATATAATATATAGTATATATATATATATATATATATATTATATAATATATATATTATATCACTACAGAATATATATATAGGATATGTATATATATAATATATATATAATAGTATATAATAATATATATAACAATAAATATATCAGAATATATAGGTATATAGCGTCAGGCGGCGTGACCGGGACTGCCTCTTTTAGAGGGGTGATTCGGTCCACTCTAAATAAAATAAAAAATAATAATAAAAAAAAAAAATTCTCTTTATTTAAAGCTATTCTAGTAAGTACGTACAAGGTTTTATTTAGATAATCTTTAATTCTAGAAAAGTTTTATATGTTTAAAAAATAAATAAAATTAGGGTAAAATGCCTTCAATAGAATTCACTTTTTGAAATATGTGAGTTTTTTTTAATTTTGTTATAAAGAGTGGGGAGAATATATACTTACTGGATGGATTTTAAAATTACCACTATGCTAGTGTATCACCTCCCCAAATAGTAGCTTTAAACTGGACAAAGTAAATTTTTGTTAGCCAAACAGTATTAGTGGCAAAATCACGGGGCCTAACTTGATGAAGGGGTGAATCGGACCACCATTGTTTTTCGTATTTTACGTATTATTATTGACCTTTTGAGAAATCTATATTAAGTTTAAATATAATACAAGTTACTTATATTAAGTAAAAATTAAAATAAAAAATGAAATTTATATAAAAAATACGAATTCCAAAAAGTGTCAATTTTTGAGCGGAAAGTGGTGAATCGGACTACTTTATTTTTATTCTTATTTTTATGTAATCATTATTATGACATTTCTTATCTACTTATTACGAATTTAATATGATAAATAATTATTTATAAGTAAAGAGAAATTAAAAAGATATAAAAATTGAAGTATATACGTAAAAAAGAGGAATTTAAACAGATGGTCCGATTCACCCCTCAATGGTGGTCCGATTCACCCCTCAATGGTTGTCCGATTCACCCCTCCCAAGGTCAGGCTGAATGAACTTTAATAAAACTTTTATTATTAGAATTACATTATTATTTTTTTGTGTGCTTATTACCTACTATATGGCCTTGAATTTCAGAAAAAAAAAAATTCCAAAAAGTGCATTAAGAGAGGAAATCGAGACGAAAGTTCATAACCATAAAGTGGTCCAAGTCACCCCGCCCGACGCTATATATAGGTCGATATATACTGGTATATATATACAGTAGCACCTCACAATAACAACGTAATTGGGACCGGACTATCACTTTGTGCCTCGCGAGTGACTGCAAGCAAAATTATATACTAATGTACTAATATGTATTAAGTGTGCAATAACAGTAACTATAAAACAATGATAGAAAGGGAAATTTATACAATGTTTACCTTTAAATATATATTTAATACATACAGTACATGCTTTACAATTGAAAAAGAAAGAGAAATGTATAATTTTAAATACAAATATTTTTATTTTGAGGATGCCACATCTTCGTCCGACCGTAAAATGGATGTTGGCGAATCTTCATCATCTGAATCTACAAACAACCGCCTTTGCTTTGCAGACAGTGATAGTGATGTAGTTGGAGTAGAATCTGAAGTTGATGGCAGGCCAGACGTCTTAGCGGAAGGTTACGATGTTGCTCTATTGAAGAATGACAACAAAGAATCCGGTCTCATAGAGTGTCTCTTCATCTCTAGTAGAACTTGCTTCTAAAATGCAATGGCATTTATTTGTTAAGACAGCATTAACTTTTGACGATCTTTTAAACTTTAACTTAATAAATTTATTACACAGTATAAAGTTTGAAAAATTACGAGATAGATGCAGAACGCACGAAGACTGTAAACAGACTGACCACATGCATCGCAATTCCATGCAAAGCAGTTTGGCGACAGCGTCTGTTGTGAGTGCATTTCCTTCCTCACAACACTGAGTAATTAAGAGCGCCGTTATTGCGAAACGCCTTTAAGCGAGTAGCCGTTATTGCGAGGTTCTACTGTATATAAAGTCATTTTATGATTTAAAACTACCGAATACCCTAGAGTAGACTGCAAAGATACCAGTTGTCTGGGTCTCTCAGCCTCTATGTGGACAATGGGGGGGGACTTCATCCCTCTTACTCTCTCTTTATTTCTAGTGCTCTAAAAAGAGTGTTAGGAAAAAGTTTAGTAGAGATGTCTAGGCGAGGAGGGAGTGGACTACAGGTGTAGAAGACTAGTGAAACGCCTAGGCAGGAAGATGAGAATGAATGGGCTAGAGTGGTAGTTTATAGATCTGCAGGTGAATGGAGAGTTATAGAAAGTAGATTAGATATAACAAGATTAGAATCCTGAAAGTCAGTCAACCTGTGACCTGCAGTAACAAGTTTAACTGTTTTCCAGATGGGAAGGGATCAGAGAGGGCCAATTTTTCTAAAGGGAAGACTGTGGCATTGCTAATTGGAGAGACCATGATAGGATACCTAGATCAGACTTCTCAAAACACAGATAGAAGGAAATGAATGAGAGTATATTATCCAGGTGCCAGAGTGAGTGATATTGTGGATAGGATAGATTCGAATGTGATTGTGCATGTGGGTACAAATGATATAAGACATAGAAGGTTAGAAGAATTAATAGCAGATTATAGGAAGTTGAATCAGAAGATGAAAGCTAGTGGAAGAAGGTGCATGATTTCTGGGATTTTACCTAGGTTAGGTACAGGTCAGGAATAGGGGAAGTTGGGCTTTAGGTATAAATAAAAGGGTTAGGAAGTTGTTTTCAGAAAATATTAGATTTTTGGATTTTGTGGAGAGAATTTCTGGACAAAGATCTTCTTGAAGAAGACGGAGTTCACATGAGTCATAAAGGTGCTAAGCTTTTCAGTGCCAGTTTGGAGACATCTATCAAAAAACTTAGGTAAAGTTAGGGGTTATGGACTAAATTTTGATATGAATAATTATAGCAATGGTACCTTATAGCAGTGGGGATAAATAATGTGTTGTTACAGGCACAAATAAAGATAATAGTAATGTAAGTAACAGCATTTCGAATATCAAATGCTTCTACACAAATGCTCATAGTCTTAGAAATAAAAAAGATGAGCTGATTAGTTATACCCTAAAAAGAATCTAGATATTATTTGCATAATGGAAGTATGGGGCAATGAAAAATTGTATGGAAAGTCCTTTCAGGAATTTGAAATAGACAGATATTCATTTTATTTATACCAGCATAAAGGAAAGAAAGGTTGATGGGGATGTGATGCGCTATGTGGCCACTTTATTGTCAAAAGCCCAATATTCAAACTGGTTAATGACCTACATTAAAACTAATCGCAATGTTGAATCTGTATGAGTAGATATCCTTATGTATAATAAATCATACGAATAGGTGGGCATTTGTAGACACCTGTTTCCAGAGTCAAGATTAGATGGCTGGAAATGGTGAAAAAAATCGTGACAGCATGCCACAATAAATAAAAAAGGTATAGTCATGATGGGGTTATTTAATTTTACTTGCATTCAATGAGGATTCCTTAGAGACACTCACAGCCAACAAAGCTAACAGTCGCAAACCAGCATACTAGTAAAACGATAAAATCCGCACAAAGCTAATAGAGCACCCCCGAACCACGGCGGCCGAAACCAGAAAACAATGAACAGCGTTGCCACAGCATGCCACAATAAATAAAAAGGTATAGTCATGATGGGTGATTTTAATTTTACTTGCATTCAATGAGATTCCTTGTCTAATGTGGACCATAGTAGTTCTGTATTTATAATTGTATGCTGGACAACTTTTTGAGCCAGGTGGTCCATGAACCTACAAGACACACATACTTAATATTAACTAACAATGAAAGTATGGTGGATGGGGTTAGAGCTGTTGAGAATTTAGGAGTTAGTGCCCATACTATAATTAGGTTTAACATGAATGTAATATTTGGGCCCAAATTGCAAGTTAATAAGGAAAAGATCTTAGATTTCCAAAATGGTGATTTTACCAAATTTCAAGACATGCTTAATATAATTGACTGGGATAAAGAGCTTAAAGACCAAAACTGTTTTATCATGTGTGAACATTTTAAGCAAATTTTGATGAACACTCAGTCAGTATGTATTTTAAAGCGATAGATGGTATAAGTGAGAATGAAAACCTGTTTAGTGGAATAGAGAGAAAAGAGAGAAAATAGTGAAAAGTGTAGTAATAAGGTGGATTATTTGGAAAATTATTGGAAAAATGGAAATGAACTTAACCAGTCAATAAGAAAGGCAAAGAGAGTGAGAGGCAGAAATTAATTTGGCAAGGAATAATAATAATAAGGACTTGAAGAGGTTTTTAGCTTTTATAAATTTAAAAGTAAGAATAGGGCCGTTGGTCAATAAAAATTGATGAAAATTTAATGAGTTCAGATAAGGAGTTGATCAACATTTTCAATGCATATTTTGCATCAATGTTTACTGATGAAAGATTGGATAATAGTTTGGAGACTATAGTTCTAGTATGCGTGTAATAAATACTTACAATATATTCCATTTCAATCCCCCACAGGCAGGGGGATTACCTCTATAGTCTCATGTTTTTGAATTTGACGTTAAAATTCAAGAAAAATTAAGATACCCATATTTTTTTGTTTTGCCTGAAAACATTTTTGGGCCAAGATACAGGTCACCAAAGATGGCGTCCCTTGTACCATTTTTTAATTTTGATTTTTGACAAAAATTTAAAGTGCTGTATCTCTGGAACGGTTCAAGATATTTTTACCTCTATAGTCTCATGTTTTTGAATTTGACGTTAAAATTCAAGAAAAATTAAGATACCCATATTTTTTTGTTTTGCCTGAAAACATTTTTGGGCAAAGATACAGGTCACCAAAGATGGCCTCCCTTGTACCATTTTTCAATTTTGATTTTTGACAAAAATTTAAAGTGCTGTATCTCTGGAACGGTTCAAGATATTTTGATATATTTTTTTTATTTTATTTTAAAAATAATATTTTTCTTTTTAAAACGATATACTCTTTTTGAAATATGTGTTCAACTCTTATTACTGCAGCCTTGTTTGTTTTTGTTTTTTTCAAAAATGCCAATCCCAAATTTTTTTTTATTTTTACTATTGATCAGTACTACTGAGTACTACATTCCCTGAAAAGGAGAACATTCATTTTTGAGTTTAACAGGTTTTAGAAACATTTCAGAAATTCGAACATTTTTATAGGAAGTATATATATTATTCTTTATAAAGGGGGATTGTATAAAAAGCCTTTTAAGTCCAATTTTGTGAAGTAATGACAATTCTTTAATGCAAATAATATATCATGAATATTAGGCAAACTAAACATATTGACTTCCACTCTGCTATTTAATTCCCTGAAGTATGTAACTAAATACCGTCAAATGGGGTAAAACTGGTTTTGCAGGGTAAAACTGGTAATTTTAGAAAATGTGCTATATTTTCATAATGGCAACCGTTATGAACTTGGGGAAAGTTTTTTTTGGTAGATAAAAGACTATATTTTAATATTATTTCAAAATTAAATTAAATAAATTACAACTATAGTTCCAAAAAATTTTTTTTTGAAAAATTGCAAAAAAAAAGTTAAGGTCTGCACAATCTCGAAGACTGAAGGGATCATCATTTCGCATTAACAGCATATAAAAAGTGGTAAAATTAAGAGTTTCCATGTATGTCATTGTATTTAGTCATATTATTTTTTAAGTTATTAAGTGGTTTCACTTTTGGGTTAAAACTGGTAACTATATTTTCATGTATAAATAAATTTTTTTTTATAATTTTTAATATTTTCCCTTTATTGTATAAATATAAGTATAAATAAATACCTAGGTATGTATACTATATTCCTGTATATTATATATTATATTGTGGTAAGTATGTAGGTCGGCTCAGTAAGTAAGATAGTTAAGTCAGGAAGTGAATTCGGTCATTGAGGCATTGTGGTAAGTATGTAGGTCGGTTCAGTAAGTAAGGAAGTTAAGTCTGAAGTGAATTTCTATGCTCTCTCTGTTCTAGTTCCATTACCTATTCTTCTCGCGGCGTGGTCGTTCCAAATCAACTGGTCTTTTAGAACATTAGAAATATAGAGACAGTAAGAAGCCACATGGGTCTATCAAGACATTAGAACATTAACATAACATAAAATGTGATACAATACTATAAAATAATAATAAAA
This sequence comes from Trachelipus rathkii, assembly GCA_015478945.1. NCBI lineage: Eukaryota > Metazoa > Arthropoda > Malacostraca > Isopoda > Trachelipodidae > Trachelipus > Trachelipus rathkii. Next base: position 7,801 of record JABUQX010032705.1, read on the forward strand.
AAAACGTTTTTAATCACAATTGTAAATAATTTTATAGGAGTATGTAACCTAGAAAAACAAATACATTTTCATTTTTCTATAAAACCCCAAAAAAAATATGAATGGGGCTTTAATTTTTTAATGCATGTAAAGTTTAAGTTGTACATGTTTTTTCTACCCAAATTTATTTTTTAACACATTTAATACTTGTATTACATAGTTTTATTAATTAAATTAGTAAGTCACAAACGTATGAGAAATTAAAATTAAATTACCAGATTTACCAAAAAAAAAAAATTTCAAACCAGCATTTTTCAAAAAATTACTAAAAATATTTATTTTCACATTTTTAATATTTTCTTTATTCTATAACATTTAAGAAGGTTTCAATTTGAGAAAAAACATTTAAATATGGGTGTAACTTGAAATTTTGATTTTTCATGACTCTACCAAAAAAAAAAAAGCCAAATTTTTACGTTTTCCTCCATTTGACGGTATATCTTGTTGTCCTTTTCAAGTACAGTACAGATATTGGAAAAGATCACATTGAGTTTGCTCATTTCAAAATTTGTAGCCACTAATTGGTTCAACTCAACTTTTGTGCAGAAAAATAACTTGTGGTGGATTTTCCTCGGTTTCATCCTTATCGCCTCCCTCAGGTTTTTGCTTGGTAGAGAAAGTGGGGGGAAAGCTCTTGAAGGAGCTTTTCTGGGACAATGTGAGTTTGTTTGCACACTGACTTTTCTGTTTCACATGTTTTTACACCCATTTTCTCCCCATAAGTTTCAAAAATCCCCCTCCACCTTCTCAGCTGTTTTTCTTTAATATATTTATTTTCGTATGGATTAAGAAATAAATCTTTATATTTATATATAATACCATTTAAAATAAAAAGTGCACTAATAGGTAAGAGAAGAGAATTTACAGTTGGACAGAGAATAATCTTTGAGATATCATGCACATGGGAAGTTTTTAATTCTAAATCATGATCATTATTTAATTGTACAGAACGATTAATAAATTTAATTTGAAATTTAAGCCCAAGCCAAATTTCTTCAAAAATGGTAACCTAATACATTCAATTTTAAATTTGTGACCTAGAATTTTACAGTAAATAATTTATTTGAACCAATGTTGATAGTCATCTCTTTAATACTATACACCTCAATATTTGAATCATTGGCAGCCTTGATACACCCAATAGGGGTATTAAGCCTTTCTGTTGCATCAGCAATACATAAATCAAGCTCACTGCCAGAGTCTATCAAAAACTACTCCTTACTTACCTAATCAAATACCTTATATAACTTTGTATTGAGATTACTGAAAACATTATTGCTGCCTGCCTCATTAACTCTGTCGGCCACTGTGCATGCATGAGGCCCAATTGTTGAATTCATGAAAGGTGAAGATGGCAACTCATTTAGACTATTCTCTGGATACTCAGCTATCATATTTATTGCCACCTACTTTTACTTTGCCAAAATAAACACAATTTTCATGCATCATAGAATTAAATTCAACCTGGCCCACGTAACTAATTTTTTTTATTACTAACATTTGAATTTACATCATTAACTTCAACTGTATCATTATTAATATTTAAATTTTTATTACTACTATTAATTAAATTTTTATTTTTACTATTTTTTTTAACTTTTGTTATGGTTAAAAGACAGATTTATTTTTAAATATATATATATATACCTGACTGCCTGTTTCTTGGAAGAAAGACAGTGTCCTGGTTCATTTCCCAGCCCCCATTTGAAATGGTGTTGGACGCAGCAGTTACCCCCTGAGAGGGCTATAGAAGCAAGTACATGGGACATTATTCATACACACAGGAATAGGTGTGGTGGAGGTAATGACCATGATAATAACAGTTGGGCAGAAGGACCATTATATGCGGTATGTCATATATATACATTTTCAAGCTTCGCCCCTCCCTCTTCTTGGATAGCTGTTTTCTTCTGGCAGCCGCTGTTCTCCTGCGACTTTTCACATCGTGCTTGTGACCTCCTTGGCTATCTTCATCAGATCTTCCATCTAAGCTAGAATTTCCATTTGAGTTTTCAAGGTTTTGTTGGCGTTTTCTTCTTGCTCATGTGAGTGTGACTGTTTCTTCACTGGCTTTGATGGGTATCTTTCATCATACCTCATGTTAATATTTCCCCCAATATGGCCCATCCAGTGGTGGGGGGCAGAGGTTCAAGATTTTTGTGTATAAAGTTTTTGAATAAGTTGTCTGCCACGCAGACGAGCTTGTGTATGTCGTTATATTGAGTCAGTGTGTACGAACTCATTTGTACAGAACTGGGAAATACGTTCATGAATAGCTCTTGAGCAAATTTGGATTATTTTCTACAAGGAGTTAAAAAAATTTTATTTTATTTTTTTTTTTTTACAGATCGCCACCACTCACGGGCTGGGCCCTTCTCAAGGAGGGGTCTAACGGTTTAAGACGTCCTTTACAAAGCTGATATACTGACTTGGTAATTCATTTCTTTGCATGCCCTTTTTAAATACATCTTGCACACATTGACAAAGAGCAGGCATGTATGTTTCTTCTATTGTATCCAAGGGTTTCTGTGAGTCATCTTTGAGTGGAAATTGAATTGTGGAGACAATGTTGTTCCCATTTAGTTTAAATGCAACATTAGTGTACTCAACCAGAAAACTACCCCATAGGCATCAAACTGGGGGAGTTGGTTTGGGGCTAAGGAACTTGTTTTATTCTGGCGTTGTTTTCTCTGATGTGTTCATGGGTGATTTTGAGGTGCCTGCCTTTCGTGTGCACAATTGTTCATCCTCAGCTTGAGGTTGAGATTTCCCGCCCCGATGGTGAGAGCAACTTTTGTGGGGAGATGGACTTCCTCCCATGCCTTGTTTTGAGGGATAGATTTTTCCCCTCCCTGTCTTCAATTGTGGTGAAGTCTTCTTTCGAACCATTTTTTTTTTATATCACAAGGAATGTTTGTTTACTATATATATTAAACTTTAGTCCTAAGACGTTCGTTTTAGAAGTGCTAGTTGAAGCTTTGAGGTAATGTGGGTTTAGGTTAGATTTGCCCTTATGCGCACTTATAACTACTACTATTTCTATATATATACATTGTTTTAAGATAAGATTTGAAATTTTCTTCTTTATGCCAAACTTTATTTTTTTTTCCTTACACAGAAAATCGGTCACTGTTATTTCACTAGCACTTTCACTTTTATGTTTATACAAAAAAAAAAGCACTAGCACAGTTAGTTATCCCCACTCTTTAATTATGATTAAACAATACTCCAATTAAAAACGTCACTCCGGAGTCGTCACCAAAAGTACTGCAGAGATACTGTATGCAAGATTTAGAATTATTGCTTGGAGTAATAAAAGGTAATTATGTAATTAATCATTTATTCAACAATTAATTTGAATGTAATGGGTTATAGTTGTTGCCAATCTGGCAAGTAAGGCAATTGATCAATGTAATATATTACAGAGTTATTGAATACACAATTACACATATACTTTGTAAAATATAAGAATTTGAAAATATTACAAATGGCACTCTCTAAACCCACCTCTCTTCTCTAGAGGTTGATAACAAAATCTCGACTCTATGCCAGCCTCTCTAGGCAAGCATCAGCATCTCGTCATATTTAATTCACCTGGTCTCATTGGGTAAATTTAAAAGGCTATTGCAGTTCAAGTGCTGACCACCAGGGGTCACCAGACCTTTGTATGTGTGTACTTAAGGGTATGAATGTCCCCTTCCCCTCTTACATAAGTCTACACCTTTACATTATACATACACAGAGATGGAACAAAAAATAGTATATATATATATATATATATATATATATATATATATATATATATATATATAGAACAAGAGAAAATCTATCTCACCGCACTATACATCTTTAGAAATACACTTTAAACACTATATATATATATTATATATAATTATATATATATATATATATATATATAATATACTGGTATATATATATATATATATAGTATAATATATATATATATATATATATATATATATATATATATAATATATATATATATATATAAAATAAATATATATATATATATATACATATATATATATATATAAACTGAGGCAACCCTAGTGTTTTAGTACTAATTGAACTTAGAGTAGGCTATATTATTATTGCAATATTACTTGAATTTTTTTTTTTTTTTTTTTTACAGGCATAATGAATAATGAAGAAGAGTTTTTGTTAAAGTGGAATAATCATCAAAGCAATCTCATTGGTGTTTTCAAGGACTGGCTTCAAGATGAATCCTTTGTTGATGTAACACTTGTTTGTGGTGGAGAAGCCGTTTCTGGTCATAAAGTTGTGCTTGCCGCTTGCAGCCCCTTGCTAAATAGAATTCTTCATGACAATCCTTGCCGACACCCAGTTGTTATTTTAAACGATGTTTGTTCTACAGATATGAAAGCTCTGTTAAAGTTTATTTATCAAGGTGAAGTTAGTGTATCTCAAAGTGAACTAGCAAGTTTTTTAAGGACTGCGGAAAATCTTCAAATAAAAGGTTTAGCAGAGGAAAGAGATGAGGAGAAGAAAAGAAAAGATGATACCGTCGGCTGTGGGGTTAGAAAAAAACGCAAAATTGAATCCCGATTGGAAGCTCCAATTCAACAAGCATCTCCGACCCAAAAGAAAAAGGAGGAATCTGTTTCAACTAGTCCAAATTG
>JABUQX010032705.1:17500-53338 GCA_015478945.1 Trachelipus rathkii
CATTGGAAAATCAAATAAGACTGGTTTTAATTGTGACATAAATCGGAAATGGCTGGAGACTGATGCAAAGAAAAGGTTTTTGATGCGCTTATTAGCAATTTGAAATTGTCAGAGCCTCGTTGAATTTGAAAGAGGTAACAAAATGATGGAAATTATAATATATAATCCTTAATGTTGCTTACAAGAGTTAGGAAATAATTATCACACCTTGTGATAATTTTGTTAGATCGTTAGTTGAATACTATGTAGAAGTTTGAACCCCTTACCTAAGGAAGTATTGTGAAATGCTTGAGGGAATACAATGTAGAGCTACAAGAATTATGTGTGGTGAAATGGTCATATTTTCCAATTGAATGAGTTTTTTTTATAGGGGATAGAATTCAGAACTCTAATATTTTTTTAATCTCTCATCTCTTCTGAGATGAATAAGTTCTTCATACAAGATGTTTAGATGGTTAAAAAAAAAAAGGAGATCGCAAAAAGAAAGTATTTGGCAAATTTATTGAAAAAATACTTCATCAGAAAGAAAGTAAGTTCATGTTTGAATTTGGTTTGTCTCGGGAATGTGAGGTCTAATAGTTCACTTGCAACTTTTAAAAGTTGGTTGGGTAAGGTAGGCATAAAAATTATTTGATTATTATTATATAGTTAGTATGCATCGTTCGTGGTATCTTTAATTTTGTTTCAATGGAATTTTGTTTCGAAAATTGAAAAATAAAAATTAAGTTGGTTTCATGAATTTATTGTGAGTTGACGGCTGTGGTTGGTTATTGTGTATAACATTAATTTATTATCCTCTTTCTTAACATAAATTGCATGTACTAAGGGGTAGGATATTAGGGGTTTCAAAAACTACCTTTTCTTGAAAAAAAAATTTAAATCTCTATTGTTAGTTAGAAAGAATGTTTATTCCATTGGACTATAGATGCTAAAAGTTACTTTTCAGAAAGGAAATAAAATCCAGATCTGGAATAAAATATTAAATTCCTGTACGACTCTAATTATTTATTGTTTTGTTCATACACGTTTTAAATCCAGCGACTTGATTTTCTTTTATTAACTTATCATAGAATTTATCCTGATACTTTCTCACATATGGCATTTAAGTAGAGTAGGTAACAGATATACTTTTTTAAGCTTGTTCTTTATTACTGTAAAAGGAGGGAGATCTTTAGAAAACATCCTTTTATCATTTATTAAAACGAAGCCATTTGCTATCTTAGTGTTTTTTGTTACAGGCCTGCGTACTTATCCACAATTCTTCAAGGTTTAAAACAAGGGGCTTCAATTGAATCTTAAGCAGCTTTCTGACTAATCAAGTATTTCTTTTATTTTTTAACGGATAGTGTTAATGATTTTCTTCTTCCTTAATAAGTATGATTAAGCAAAAAGAGTTTTTAAAAAACATTTACTAGAAATTTCTTAGTACAAAACATTTGAATTTTGTTATATCAATTAAATTTTTATTATCAAGAGTCGTTTTAGAGATCACATCAGTTGGGAATCTTAAAACATTGCAAAGGTTCCAGGATTATTTGTTTTGAAGCACTGTAATCTAATTAGGAAGCGTGTAGCTTAATTTCTTCGCTCAGTAGAGATTATAGAACCTTTTTATTAACTCAAATAATTCTTTGCTCTTTCAAAATCTTAACATAATTTTCTCTCTCTCAAGTAAATTGCTTATGTTCATTATTTTTATTACTGCTGTGAAGATGCTTAATAGTATTTCTAATTACACATTTCAAAGTTTAATATGCGTTAAACTTGTGTTTTACTCTGAACATTTTCACAACATATATATATATATATATATATATATATATATATATATATATATATATATATATATATATATTATATAAAATATATATATATATAATATATATATATCATATATATATATATTATATATATATATTATATTATAATATATATATATATATATATATATATATATTATATATATTAAAGTTTAGAAGTATAATCTTCATATGCCATAGTGTGTATGTCTTGTGTTTGTCTGTGTGTAGGATGGTTGGGTTAGGAGAAAATATGTTACCACACCAGTTTCATGTTTATATCATTATCTGTCTTGGTATATATTATAAAAATTGATAAATGATGAAAACAACTCTCAAAAATATTTAAAATGTTTTAATAAATTGTTTTAAAATTAAGTATAACTAAATGTTTGATAAAAAAAAAAATTATGGTAACAGTGGTACATATTTTCTCAACAGGGTCAGAGTGTCAGTAGAGGAACTCTTGGTGGTGTTGATGGTGCAAATGGTGGAGGAGGTTTCAAAGACTTAGTTGAAGACTCGCCAGCTGATTTTGTAAAAGAAGAACATGATGATCAATATAACAGTGACGAAAATCCAGCTGAAAATTTCAATGCCAGTGACTTTCAAAATTTGACGCCGCGTAAAAGAGACCTTCAGATGATTTCTAAAACCTTGTCGGAATCTGAGTCTCAACACTATTCTCTTGTTACCCCATTTACGCCTTCTACTGCTGGTTTGTATTACATCATGAATGGAACTCTGCTTTGTTGTAAAAGTTGTCCATATCAGTCAAGAAACCCTTATACTTTTAATCGTCATTTACGTATTCATTTTGGCACTAAAGAGTTTAAATGTGATTATTGCGATTATGCGACGGCAAGGAAAGACTCCTTAATTAGGCACTCGAGGGTCAAGCATTAAAGGGATGCCATTTTACTTTTTCAAATGCTAATGAAGATTTTCTCATGGAAGCTTGAGAAACTGTAAGTGACGTACAATTTTCATAGTAAATTATGAAAAAGCAAATGCTTTTAAGTAGTGTCGATTCTTGAATACAATGGTGGTATATATATATATATATATATATATATATATATTATATATATATATTAATATATTATATATATATATATAGATATGAAATATATATAAATATATATATATATATATATATATATATATATATATTATAATTATTATATATATATATTAATTGATTGGCTAAAAATAATAATAATTTCTTTAATTCTTTATCTTCACAATGGATTCCCACAGATTGTGGATGGTGGTGAGCAACATGTACTCGAAGCAAAATAATTAAGTAGAATAACATGACCTAAGTTGAAGAAGAAAGCCACCCCCCCCTTTCCCAATAACCTACCCTCTTTCTCTTAAGTGCGAGACTGTCATGGCCAAAATTCGCCTTGAATCTTCACAACACTGACATTTACCCACTGTGGTATCTTTTCAGTATCAAGGTTCACCCCCTGGGCCAACCAGGGTTGGCATTAAAAAACCTACCCAAAAAACAAAAATACCCACCTAATAAAACTCCAAAAAGCCCAGCTGCAAGTTTTTTTTTTTTTTTTTTTTTAGTTTAAATTTTAGCTATTATTTTCAAAATTTGAAGTTTTAAAAAATTACTAATATGCAATAATGAATAACTATTATGTTTCATTGTTAAGTGAGACTTAGTAACATTATAATCCCCCCCCCCCCCCCCACCCCCGAAATAAATCCAATGATATACCTTTTAAATATTTGAAATAAATGAATGAAAATTTTTTTTTTTTTATTTAATAAAAAAGTACATCTTTAAATTTTATTGGCTAGAAGATAATAATAGATTCCATTATTAAAATTGCTAAATAAGCGTCAGTAAATAAAAAAGTAAAAATTCTTTACTCTTTGGTTGTTAATTCTTTCCTCTTTGGTTATAAATTTACTAGGATAGAATTTGAATTTCCCGTTTTATTTTATAAATTTAATAGTATGCAATAAAGTATAAAACTAATTTGTATCATTGGATTGAATTGTCAGTGAATGAATCACATTTTCCAATTTTATTTCACATTGGTAACTATCTGGCTGTTTAATCTGTCTTAGATATTCATGTATCCTTACAATTACAATTAAAATTAATCGAGCAGAATAACTATCGATAATCTAGCAGAATCGATCGAATATATATATATCATATATAATAGTTATATATATATATATATATAAATTTACTATATATATATATATATATATATTATAATATATATATATAATATATATTAAAATATAAATATTATATATATATATATATATATATAATATATATATATATATATACATATATATATATATATATATATATATATATATATATATATATTAAATTGAAAATTTCTGAATTTTCTAGTGTCTTTTACTCATTTTTTTAAAAATAAAATGACAATATACATTTACTGTATTTTTTTTCTTTCTTTTAAATCTCCCAATTTTACCAGAGTTTTACCATAAAAATCCAGGCCTGGTGGGTTGGTGGGCAGCTCCTTGGGGAGGCATACAGTCCAGGGCTGCATAGTTTCTAGGTAACAACTATTAGTAGCTAACTTACTAGCTTCCCAGGGCCTCAGATTATGATGACGACAATGTTCGAAGTTTAAATAATATGAATTTAAATATATTCCTTAATTACTTTACTTAAGATATTCCTCTTATGTCATTACTATCAATAACCTGTAACAGTAGCAATACCGTTTAACTTTCCAATTAGGTAATGACATTCATTCTGCAGTGGGAATTGGACAATGTCTGTTACCAAATTATATGTTTAATTTGTATATTTTATACCTATTTATTAATTTATTGTCAAATAATGCTGAAATGACGTTACTAAAAACAAATTCAATTATTATTGTTGCACAACTTTCATATCCAGTCAATCAATCACAATCTCGCCTCCATTCTTGATCATTCCACCAATAATTCCGTCTATTCCTGCGGATTTACCATTCTTCAGCTTTCTCGCCCTACCTTTTACCTCCTTAATAATTACCTCATTCCCAAAATACCTATTTCTTCTTATCACCATCAAAGCCACACACATTCATTTTTTACCTCTTCATTACTGCCAATGTTATGCAGGTTTTCGAAGTGTTCCCTTCACACTCTCCTCACATAAAATAAAGTATTATCCCTATTCATTATTCTATGAAGATTGACTTTACTCTCATTCTTAACCTTTCGCATGTCTTTCCAAAAGAATTTCCTATTCCTTTGTAAGTCTCCACTCATCGTCCTTCCAAACTGTTTATTTACTTTTTTTTTTCCTCCAATGTATGCAACTTCTCTTGCACTACTAACAAAGGCTTCTTTCATTTGCGTTTAGATTTGTTCAGTTTCATCTTCACATTCGACTGATTTATTCGCAAGCGCTCTTAAATACATTTCCTTATTACATTGGTCATCAACCCCCTCACTGACTTATCGTCCATCACATACTTCAACATCTTCAACACAAAATCAATCATATTTTTCACTTCAATACTATCTCTACCTACACCAACTCTCTTAAACTTATGAATACCCTTGTACTCGAATAATTTATTTGTTACTTACACACATATGTCTCCTAAAGAAATCAATCGCCTTCTTACTATTTTCATTTTCTCCCACAACTCTAAATTCACCTGTTATACCATCCCTCTTTCTATCACCTATCCACCATTCAAGTCGCCCAACACAATCAATCTGAAGTCCTACTTATCCCGTCCAAAACATCATTCAGTTTATCCCAGAAAGTAACTCTCGCATCAACATCACCACCAGATGGACCAAATGTTACAACCACACATACCTTGACCTCAAACTTAAATTTAATCATTAGTATTGTAATACTTACACCAACAAAATCCACCCATAGCTCGGTGCTATAAGTCATTCAGCAAATTCGCATTTTTATATTTGGTTTTTATTTATTAATCCATGCAAGAAAACGATTAATTTTATTAATTTTTTTTGGTGAGAAAGTGTAGTTAGCTATCTTTGCTAAGGAAGGAAGGTAGACCCTAATGAAAATGTTAGAAATATGGTGTAAGTGAGCTGAAATGGTCCCAATGAATTCTGTATGAAATATCCGAAGAAGAGCAAAAAGTGAAATATGTAAGAAAGTAAGATATTTGCTTGACGTATAAGAATATTCTGCAGGATGTAAGAAATGTATGAAAATAATCAAGTTATAGATGATTAGAGATTTATAACTTATGATTGAGTATTTTGCGTGAAGGAATATTATTTTAGAAATCGTGTCTATTAGTACAGTCTTCATTTTACTTGAAATTAATCTCTCAGCCACCTATTCTGCTATATTAAACCTTAAAATTTTCTCGTGGACAGTGATTCAGAAGAATGCAACGTTAATGAAGAATAAAATTTATTCTTCTCCCCCCCCCCCCTTCTGTTAGATGATAGTGTTAGTACCCAAAGTTTTGGGAGGGGAGGCAAAACAACTCATTTTGTTTTCGTGCTGTTTTTTTTTTTTTTTTTTTTAAATATGTACTGCTACCAAATTATCAGATAAAATTTAATTTTTTATATGCTCATTTTAAAATTTCTTAAATAATGATTATATAGATATAATAGTCCAACTATATATTTTATGAAGGGGTTTACTGTTTTTAATTTCTCGTTAAGGTTCTTACTTGGATACTGATTTTTCAAAGGTTCGTGACGGGATACAAGAATTTGTCCATTGAAAGCAAAGAATTAATCATTATCTAGCAACAATAAGGTCCGCCAATCAGAGGATTTGAGATAGATTAGTGATGTTACGTCACCATATATAGAATTATTACTGTGTCTGGTGTAATTTACTACAACTAGGGGTAGATGAAGGAATATGACTATTTTCATTTCTTTTTAGCGAGATTTTCTCCTAACAAGAAATTAAAGCATAACCATTTATTTTATCTGATAGTTCAACTGTGTGCACTTCGTCTGCAATGATCATAATAATTATTTATATTTATTTTTTTATATTTATTTAAAGGTTTACGAAGAGACCGTTGAAGAAGAAGCTTTGGCATTAAGTTCTCAAGGAAAGTTCCGCGGTGGAAGAAAAAGGTGCTGTTTTTGTGGTAAAACTTTCTGTGACAATTATACACTAAGGCGACATATGGTAACACATATTTCACGCCAGAGACAATTCGAATGTTCATTATGTAGCGCAGCTTATTCGCGAAAAGACCATTTGATGGCACACATGCGGAGAAAACACCCTATTGACGCCTTTGATATTGAAGTTGCCAACAGGTCAAGTTAATGTGATAACATATTTTTAATTCTTAACTTAACAGATTATAGTTCTTGCATTGAACTAAAAATTAAATTTAAAATTTTACTACCTATGATAGTGTACGCCGTTATTTCTTTAATTTTCGGTATTTATCTCTCTGGACTATTGATAGATGTATTTTTACATATATAAAATTTGTCAGACACTTTGATTGAGCTTAATAATTCAAATGCTAATTCTTTTTTAAAGTATTATTATATCTATGCGGTATTGGAAATAGTATTATAAACGTTCTGGTTTTAATGTCTATGGAAGATGCTTTCACAAGTAAGATTTTTAACCATACTGAAAAATTAAAAGTTTTTAATATATTTTCTTATGGGACAAAAGAATTGTGTTTTGCCTGTACTACTTGTTTGGGTGGCGATTTTCAAGAAAGATGCTATTTTCCTTTTGGATATATTTTGATGAAGCAGTATTTTAAAATACGATTCAGGTTTTTTTTTTTTTTTTTAATTAACTGGTATCCAGTCGTGAATATTTTTGATATACCAAGAACAACCTATGTAATGTGTAATTTTAAAAAAGTTTATTCTTTCATTTCAATCTTTATCATATTCTGTGTTTATTATTATTATTATTAGTAGTAGTAGTAGTAGTAGTAGTTTACAGCAGGACGTACAGACCAATTTTTCGTAATTTTGCAACTTTCAATGAGGCTCTTTTGTTATTAAAAAAGGTTATAGTTATAAAACGAGTCATATGTCTAGTGGCCTCTCTCTTGCTGCACCATTTAATTTTTATCAAGTGTAGTTTTCTGGTTTAAAATGTAGAAATAGTTTGAAATTTGGTTGAATTTATACCACCATAATGTAGGGTTCTCTAAAATGATGAAGTTCTCTAGAAATGTGTATTTAAGTACTTTACGAATTGGTATTTATTTTTTTAGATCAGTACTTAACCCTTTAAGAAAACAAAATTAAATACATTTAAATAATTGAAAATATACTAAAGAGTAATGCAGCAAATAATTTTAAAAAAGTGATTTTCTATTACTTTTAGTTTCATTTTGTTTAAAGTAAAGATATCATTGTTACACGAATAACTCGTATTCTTTGATCTTTGCATTGGGGTTTACCGACGCGATGCGGTGCGGTGCGTTGCGTTGTGCACTTAATTTGGTGGGTCTGACATCTTTTTTGTGAGCAGTGACTGGGCCTGTTCACATACCCCCAGCCACACACACACACACACACGTATTATATATAACTATAATTATATATATAATATATATATATATATATATCATATATATATATATATATATATATATATCATATATAATATATGAATATATATATATATATATATATATAGGATGTGTAAAAGAGGTGTCTGAAAGTAAATGTTGATAAGAGTAAGGTGACGGTAGTGATTGAGGAAAATCCGCTCTGTGAAATGTTGGATGGTGATCAATTGGAACAAGTATCTGTATTTACATATTTAGGTTATATGTTAAAAGGAAAAAGAACGTATCGTGCATAGGAAAGTTGTGAATGGTAGGAAGGTAGCTGGTTCGATTAAATTCTGGGTGGATACAAAGGGACTAATCCTAGAGTGCACTAGGGTTTTGCATGAGGGAATGTTGTTACCGGTGTTAATTTGTAGTACATTTGTAGATATCTTTGGTACAATCCATTCAGATGGACAATCTTAAGGTCGTGTTAGGTGTGAGAAGAATTGATAAAATGAGGAATGAACATGTTAGGAGTTGTGTGGTGTGAAGAAAGGCATGATTGAGAGAATGAGTCAGTGTATTAAGATGGTTGGTCATATGGAAAGGATGGGTGGTAGTGTGTGTGCTGGGACTCAATCGGCTGGGAGACAGAAAATAAAGTGGATTGAGTTAGTAAAGGAATGTCTGATGGAAAGGAAGGTGAGTATCAGAAGCTAGAAGAAAGTTGAATAATATGAGTGAATGGCAGTTTTTTTTTTGTGAGGGTTGTGTGGTTGTGAACCTGGCCCAAGGGATGAACCCTACATTGACGGGATACCACAGTGAGGGTCCGTCTCAGTCTTGTGAAGCCCTAGGGTGGATTTTTTTGACTGCGACGAGCTCTCAATAAAGGGATGGTAGGGGTGGGTCCTTCCTTTTGACTTACGTCATGTTCTACTACTACTATTCTGTTTCCGGTCAATGTTGCGCACCTCACTCCCAATCTGGAGAAAGGAGGTAGATGATGACTATATATAATATAATATATAGTAATATATATATATATTATATATATATATATATAATACTAAATATTTATATATATATATTATATATTATATATATATATATATATATATATTATTATATAATATATATATATATATATATCATATATAATATATATATATATATTAGATATAATATATATTAATATCTAATATATATATATATATATATTATATATATAATATTTATATATTATATATATACATATATATATATAGTATATATATATATATACCTTTCCAGAGGGTAACACTGGGGGACTACAGGAAATTGAACTTTGAAGGCCGGCTATTCCCAAGCCTGTCGCCACCAAGTGTTCGCAGCAGTTTTAATTCTGCCTCCAGGGAAGATAAAACTTCAGACTGCTTACTCGGAGGGTTGAACCAGACGTTCCTGCACAAGATTCGGTGAGTTTCAACTCAGGCCACGGAGGCGTTCATATATACCCTATATATATATATAATATATATTATATATATATATATATATAATTATATATATATATTATAATTATTATATATATATATATATATATATATAATATTATATATATATATTATATTATATATATATAATATTATAATATAGAATAAATTAAATTGAGTCAGTAAAGGAATGCCTCTGGAGAGAAGAGAAAGATGAGTTTGGCAGAGGAGAGAAGAAAGTGCTAACAGGATGTGATTTTGTGGGTGTATAAAGTGAAGGGGGTTATGGTTGTGGCTTTGACCCAGTTAGGGTCCGTTTGCAGTCTTGGAAACTTCGAGGGTGGATTTTTCTGACCGACAAATTCTCACTTGATTGGTATAAAGGGAAGGGCTTCTTTCGACTATGCATCATGTCTACTGCTATTTCTTTCCAATGTTATGCTACGCACCTCACCCCAATCTGAGGATAGGAGGAACGATTAATATATATATATTATATATATATAACTATATATATACTATATTATTATTTATATATATACTAATATATAAATATATTATACTTACTATATTATATATATTTCTTTCTTTCTTTTCTTTTCTTTCACCTTCCTCTTCAACCCCCAAGATTGGGGGGTAAAGGTGCTGACAAGCATCGAAAGAAAGAAAGACAGACAGACAAACGGTCAAAAAGAAAGCCCAGCCTTACCGCCCCTCTGTACCATTAATTTAGTGGAGAGCTCGTCACAGACAGAAATCCACCCTAGAGCGTCATGGGACCGCGACGGACCCTCACTATGGTAATCGTCAATGTAAGGGTCATCCCCTGGCCCAGGTGGGCCACAACCATGCCCCCATACAAAAGCCCGCCATTCTTCTCCTATCATGCACCTTTATTCTCGCCTCTGCCAAACTTCACATTTCTCTCCTTCAGACATTCAGTTCACCGACTCAATCCCCTTTCTCTTCGGTCTCCCCAAGCCGGTCGGTTCCCAACACACTCACCACTATGACTTCGCTTAACCAACGACTATCATCATCCTTTCCACATGACAAACCATCTCAACATACTTTCATTATTCTTCCTATTCCCCTTTCTCCCCACCACACACTCTCTAATACGTTTCATTTCCTCTCTTTATTCAATTCTTCTCACACCTAGCCCACCCCACCCCTAAGATTGTCCATCTGAACCCATTGAACTCTAGATCTATACTTCTTATTCCAGACCATAGTCCACTACCAGTACAATAACACAGGTAACAAACCCTCATCATGAAGAACCCTAGCACACTCAAGACGTTAGTCCCTTTGCATTCACCAACGATTTAATTTGCACCAGCCACCATTCCTGCATTTACGAACTTCCTTATACACTCTGCATTCGTCCGTTCCCTTTCTCATCCATAACATATACCCTAAATATTTAACCAGACACTTGTTCTGGTCTGCATTTTCTTCCATCTAATCATAACTTCACACTGTAGTGAGTGTCTCTCACTCCACAAACCTAACCTTACTCTTTATCCACTTTTACGTTCAAGCCCCCTCCTCTTTACACACCCTGCCAAAATCTCTCTTATCAATCCTCTCAAACTCTCTTCCAGTATATAATTATATTATAATATATTATATATAATATATATATATATTATATATATATTTATGACGTAATACTAATATATTATATAAATTAGTATACTATATATAATATATATATTAATATATATAAATATATATATATATATATATATATATTATATATATATATATATAAAACATATTTTTTTTTAAATATATAAAATTTTATAATATTTTATATAAATATATACTATAACTACTAGTTGATATATATATATATCATATATATTATATTTTTTTTAAAATATATTAAAATGTTAACTATTTCCTATAAATATAAACTTTTATGTTATATAATTTATATAATAGGGAAATTTGGGGTTATAAGTTGTTGTGTACAGCTTTTTATAAACTTTGTGTAATTTATTTATTTTTCTTCTGAAATATCTGTTTAGTAATTTTAAAGATTTTTTCAAAGACATGTAGCATATTTATATATATAATGTTTTCACCTTTATTTACATATTTTTTCTATCGTACTGTGTATATATTTATTTATTTCGGTATTGTATCATATATATATTGTTTGTTTTTTATTATTTAGTTTTTATTAATGGTATCCTACTTATGCTATGTATTTTTCCTTTAATTAAAGTGTTGATTATAACGCTAACGCTAACTATATTAGCTAACTCTAAGGTGTTGATTATAATATTCGTTAGATAATTTTGCAGCTGATAAAACTAGCATTATGTCGCTTAAAGGTTTAAAAAAATTTCGTTTAGCATTCAGGTAGAGTATATTTTTATCATCGGGTAAAATTTAAAGTTATCTTATCAACTTATCAACTTAACATCGAAATTATTGCGAAAAGTTTGACGACAAAGAAGTTGGTCTGCTGCTTTCTAAATTTTTATAATAGGGAGTAAGTATCGTCTGAGAAGTAAAGCAAAAATGGATCTTTACAAGGGTGAACAAGGATGAAAACGCAATTCTGTGACCAGGAGTGTGCAAAGGAAGGCTGAAATGAGAACGGAAAGTGTTTGGGAATACTGATGGGAGGTAAACATTCAAAAGTGCAGAATGATTGAGGTGAAGATGTTACCTAGAATAAGCGCGAAATATGCTTTTCATATCGTTAATAAAAAAAAATTGAGATCAGTCATAAAGCCGGTCAATAATTAACTTACAAATGCTTTATTAAGTTCTTTCATTGAAGAAATCTATGCCGACTTAGGAGGATCTATTTTATTTGTTTTTCTTTGAATACAATTAGAGGAATAACCAAACTTACCGTCACATACTTATCGACAGATAATTATCATGTTGCGAATTCAAATGGCTTACTCAAAAGGAATTCCTGAATAATTTGCAACTCATCGGAAGTAAAGTAATAGAATTACTATGGCATAGCTGATTTTTGTAAGTTTGTAAATCCGTTAATCACATCCCAAACTACATAAATACAGTCAAATCCAATAATATAGTTTTAAAACATGCACTTAAACCCATAAGAACAATAACTCCTAAATACTAATTTGCTGGCTCTACGAATTTTAATATAATTCGAAAACTACAAAAAACACATATTAGGATGAATACCATTGAGGCAACTTTAAAATAGAGAATCAATCAACACACAAAAACGATTTAAATTTTGATAAACAATCTTCGTCATTAATTCAACACCGACAAAATAACAACCATAATTTAATAATTAACTTCTGTAATATCATTATATAACCTATTCCAACCACTGGACAAAGCACAACTCCCAACTCCCTAGACCTCCCATCTTACCTCACGCTAATAAAAACGCGCCAACTAAATAATTTCAATGTCTTCACACAAGCGGGTGAAGCTTTTTCCCTGGGAATCGCGACTTCTGTCATTCACAAATCCCTACCTTAGAAAGAATTTTGGTCTCTTAACCAAAATGCTTCCAAAAAAGTTCTTATCCAAAGAAAATTCTATCATTACGAAGTTGCTTCCCAGAACGACGCATTTAGCTAGTCAGCAAACTTAATAGTTCAATTCATTAGGATGGAAAAAAGCATTTTGCTAATCAGTCCCGAAAGAAGTTGGGTTGATCATACCACACGAAAGCTTTGACATTTATTTTAGTGGGTAATTTTGTCTGTAATTAAATAAAATAACTTGATAATCTCTTGAAAATCTTTTTACCTCAAGAGTTTAATTTTGATTCTCTACAATAAACTTACGAGAAGGCAGTAATTTAGTCTCATTAACATTTATATACATTATGACTTATATATCATTATATCCCCTATATATATTAATATATAATAACTAATATCTTCCAATAATCACTATCTACTATACTCATATATATATATATTATATATAATATATATATATATATACAATATATTACTATATATATTATATATATATATATATGATAATATATAATTTATAGAGTTATTTATATGTTGATAATTTAATATAGATATATCTTGATACCAATGACACCAAAAATATATATTATCGTATACTTATTTATATTATTATATAAATATATATATATAAATATATATATATATATATATATTAATTATATATATCCCCCAGTCGATCGCTTCCACCTTGTTGTGGTTGGGGGGCTTTCTGGGATGCTGTTGGGCGGGATATCCCATAACGTCATCGTATACCATGATACCACCGACCCTTAAACGTCCTATCGATACGCGAAGAGCCGGTATTTTTTTTTTCTTTTTTTTTTTTTCTGGCACAATCTCCACTTCAGACACAGGCATATGACGCCAATTTCACCCTTCCTTACGGAGGGGGCATCTGGTCGTATTCTCCCTGTGGCTGGATTGAGGGGTTCCGCTCGCCAAGCCAGCGCACATCACCCTAGTTTTTTGGTTTCGGTCGCACACGACCCAGCAACCAGAGTTCTGGGTCTTTTCCCTGGACCCCTCGGTAACATCTATAGATAAGGATCGGACGCTCTCGCGGCTCGTCTTAGCGCCCCGCTCTCGGGCATCCTCAAACCTCTAGGCTCGACACCCGAGATTGAGGGGGGACCCTATTAATATAATTATACACATGGAATAACCCTCTACGAAGATATGCCCTCGGAAACTGACATGGAATTTAAAAGATTCGCCGAACCCGGACCGTAAATGGACTTACTACTTTTTGATTCTGCAGCTTCGAACATTGATGCCGTGTCCTCCCCCCATACTTCACCTAGGGAACAGGCCTCTGCCTGTTATCGCGATCAGTCGCCTACGGCAACGCCCCCCGCATCCCAGGTGCCCAAACGGTTCGGGCAATCCCGCAAAAGGTGCCCCCTCGTCCCAGTCGTTCTCGTTCGTTCACGCCATGTGCTGCACCCCCTCCAGGAATGTCAGCAGATACTTCATTCCCGATATATCACATTCTGCGATACCACTACCTTCCAAGCTCTTACTGAGGCACAGAACCATTCTTCTAAGTAATGCACTTGAAAAGGCTTTGAGGCGTGGAAGATGGCCTTCCAGTCACGATTAATGAGAAAAATGGGTCCATTCTCGTAACAAGCTAACTACCCGATATCAAAGTATCTATTCTGTTCTTCCTAACGTCTCTGGCAGATTGATTCCCTTCTTATTTCTACTCCCGATGAAAAAGAAACGACGGTCTAAAGGCACCATTTGACTGTTATGAAACAGAAAACGAGATACAGCTGTATCGATGGGAAATTGCTCAACAGAAAAGATTTCCGTTACAAACGTTTATAGAATTTTCCCTCTTCAGGGAAAACTCACTAGACAAACCAAATCCTCGTTTACTGTGACTTTATACACCCTTCAGTCCACCTAACAAAGGTTACAATAGGGGTTTATAAGATACAGTAGTTCGCACGTTTGGTCCCTCGACCCAGGACGTCTTCTTCCAAAATGTCAACGGTTTGGTCATCCCGAAAATACTGTAGGGGACCGGAAGAAACTTATGCCCAGTCTGCGGAGAATTATTTCACACTCCCTGTGAAAATACCGCCTAACTAGGTAGAAAAACTGTGGAGGACCCCACAGGTGCTTCTTCCTTAAAATGCCCCTTATCTTACCTGATATGTGAACAGGAGGTTCTGGAATTACTGCACCGGGTACACAAAATGAGCACAGGAGGACTGCATTCGCAAGCTTGATGAAGAAAATATCCTACCAATGGACCAAAGCGATCCTTACGCCACAATCACTGGCGGCCCCCACTCCCCGCGTGCAATCCACCGCACACAAACCTCATCCCAGCAGAACTCCTCCCCAAAATCCCCAGTGAAACTCAGCAGCTACTGATTATCCCATTCTGCCTGTAATTGTCCACGCCACCGACGCCTCAAAGTGAAAAACAAGCAGCCATTCGGATCCATATGTTCTCTTAGATCCAAAAGAGCGCGATTAACAAGCGGCGGCTATTTATCCCGAGTACTAACTCAACAACGCATCGTAGCAGTGAACTGAGTCTGCCTTTCATTCCTAACAACAAATCTTGTGGGAAATTAAGCGAGTGTTCAATTTTCAAGACAATCACTTGTCCCATGCCTTACAATGAGTTCTCCCAAATTCCTTAATAGTAAGAGGACTGTCTCTTTGTCTCCTGATTCACCTCCCACCGTTCCAAGACAGCCTTTCATCGATGTCCCCAAGCAAAGAAAATATATTTATCGCCAAGCTAAAGATTATTTCGTATCAAAAAATACAGAGCCAATCACTGTCCGTTACCGATCCGAATTTTTACAACAATTGAACACACTCAACGCCCCAAGAACGTAACAAAATTGTATCCCAGCAAGAGACCCCTCGCCATAAGTCCACTCAAGGGACAAAACTCAACTACTTTAATAGATTGTACCCAAAGTAAATCGCAGCTATCGGACAACCTTACCAATGAACCTCTAATAGGTTGCACGGATAACTCTATGCTCTTCGAGTCTTCCTATAATTCATTCTTCTGAATTCCCCATCTCAGCGCTTTCGTCCCAAGGGATTTCTATTATCCTTAACAGATTTTGAAATGGGGAAACAGCGATCCCAAATGGAAGCTTGATGTGATGAACACACTCTCTTTCTAATACTTCCTGCGCTTCGCAGAAAGGCGAATGGAAGACTGTCCAACGCCAAACGCCGCAAGCGCTCTAAGCGCTCTGGCTTTCTATTGGAGGACATGAAGGGAGAACCCCATTGACAAGGGGTCCCCACTTATCATAACTAGAGATCGATCATCCAATCTCCCCAAATATCTCTTTCCACGCAACGAAGATACTTAGCGTAGGAAGTTCTCCAGTTTATCGGAACTTTGTCCATCCAATCGGAATCCCATATTGTGAAACCCTTTATCGCCCGACCCCAAACTTCGGCTGTCAAAAGATGAATCTATGCCTTTCCGGTAACATTCTTCCTTCCCCAGTCCTTGATAGCAATTCCAATTCCCTTACACATTTCTGAGAAATCTGCTTACTTGGCAGATGGCTGATTCCATTCCCATTAATAAACACGAGCATTTTGGTTGCTCTTTTCTATTGACCAATCGACACCCACATAAAAAAGTGAGACGTTGATTGAACTCCTTATCTCGTTAGGTTCATGGTGAAGCTCCTTTCACCAAATACATCTGAAAACTCCTCCTTAAAAGAGGTCATACAACCTAACAAATCTCTGGTGTATGACTACCCTTGCCCCCCAGGATTTGTTCCCCCTCCTCGCCGAGACCACCCTCAACCTTCCCTCTCAATCTGTATCCACCTCTAACATTTTACCCCCAGTCACATAGAGACAATTCTCTAATAGACCACCACCTAATACTCAATAACTCATCAGACTGACTTTTCCTTAATGGAATGTCGTGGCTATTACTCTAATTCCGAAGAAAAACTTGTTAACTAATAAACATATAGTACACCAAAGTGTAAATGCATATGTTTGCAAGAGCTTCGACTATGTCATCTGACTTCTTTCAACATTCTGAATATAAAATCGCCGTTACTTCTATAGAAGGAGAGGTGACAATGACTAGGGGGAGGGGCAGGAATACTCATTCCCAAATTTATCCCTATTCCCCAGTCCCCCTTCAAACCAAACTTCATGCAGTAGCGGGAAGAATTTAGATGGATCCATCGGACCTGTACCTTAGTTTATGTCTACTTAGCTCCGAGTAGTGAATTTACTAAGGTCGGACTTAGCTGATCTTTTTAAAACAGCTCCCTCTCCGGTTGTTATACTTGGTAGACTTCAACCTCCGCCACCCATTATGGGGTGACTCTGTGTCACTTCATCCAAATCCAAGATCTTAATAGATCTTCTTAACCCCCTTTCCTTGGGATGCCTTAACATAGGACTCCCTACATATGACGTTTAGATACACACACCTCTTCTTGTATTGATAATTTTCCTTTTGCCTCCCATCCCTTATGGATCGTTTTACGTGCCCGCTTTCATTATTTATTCGGCAGCGATCATTACCCAATAGATTAAATGAGCTTGTTTCAAGCCCAATGCAAAAACCCCACTCCAGCTGGCGTTATGATCGAGCGGAATGGGCTCCTTTTTATCAGACCCACCGCGTATCCCTCTTTCTCCTTCAATAATAAAGATTTCCGACTTGTTGATTGATTGCCCTTGCCTTACTTCCAGAAGAGTAGTCATCTCGGCAGCGGGAAGCTTGCATCCCGCAGTCTTCCCCAGGCAGGCGGTCGGCAACCCCTGGTGGTCCCAAGAGTGCGCACAAGCCAACCGAGAGAAGGAAAACTACAGGCTACAGGCAATACAAAAAGACCCCGTACCACCCCAAAACATGATTATTTTTAAAGGCAGCCGCAGCGAGATCTGGCGGCGAGATTATCGTCAAACGCGCCGGGCTGGTGGTAAACAATAGTTTTTTCGAAATTACCATATCGACTGTTAATTCACAACTCCCCTTCCTTTAGTGTGGAAAGTTACACAGAAAAATATCTTCTTGTCGATCTAATAACTCCTCACCCACAGTTTCCTCCGTTATGGACCTGATATAACTGTGATGGACTATCTCCGCTCCTGCGGGGGTAGCGGATGCGTTAGGTTTAGCTTCGCAGATAGCATTTCGCGTTTCATTCCGCTACATGAGCCTTTCAAAAATTGGAATTGACACAGCAGCTGCCACGACTTTTTCCCACAGGAAAGGGGAAGGATCTACATTACAACCGGTCTTTTTACACTGGCAGAAGTATCCAAAAGTTGCACTGGCGAAGTAGCAAAGATGAGTGCTCTTGGTCCAGACATGATTTCTACATTTCATGCTCCGTCATATACATTCCCTCAGCATCAGCATTTTTGCTGGATTTATATAACAGGAATCTGGATCGAATCCTCATTTCCATCTATTTGGACTACAGCTATTGTAATTCCTATCCCCAAACCTGGGAAAGATCGAAGGTTCGCGGATAACCAAAGACCTATTTCACTGACCTGCCATACCTGAAAATTAATGGAGAAAATGATTTTAGGCCGCTTTCTCCCTGTTCTTGGAGAGTCGCCAAGCTTTTACAAACTTCCTTCCAGTTTGGCTTTCGGAAAAATTCGTTCGACCGCGACCCTTGTTAAAACTGGAGCATGGCTTCCGGAAAGCCTTCTCAACTGGAGTGGGATGGTCTGCCGTCTTCTTTGACCCTCGAAAAAGTTATGACGAGCAACGTGGAGAACGGGATCACTCCTTAAACTCCATTTCGCTCGGTTTTCGCGGGACACCCCTCTTTTCATTGAATGTCTTTTGTCAAACGATCCATGCAAGTTCGGTGCTTTCTATTCTGTACGAGCCACTTTACCTCTGGATGAAGGGCGGTTCCGCAGGGTAGTGTTTTAAGTTTACTACTATTTGCTTTCTCGGATTTAATGATATTGTTACCTCTATCCCAGCGTCTGTCAATTTTTCTCTATATGTCGATGATTTAGCATTATACATAGCCGGTGCCAGGCTGACCTTTCTCGAACGGCAACTTCAACTAGCTATTGAAATTATTTCACAGTGGGCTAGGTCCACATGATTTTTTTTACATTTTCTCCCACCAAAACCTCAGGAAACTGCTTTTTAAGAAAAAAGGGAATCGAAAAAACTTGCCACTTCTTCCAGCGAACCTAACCTTAATATGGTTCGCCCATTTCCTGTAACTTCCACAGGTCAAAATTTCTAGGGCTCTCCTAGATGACCACTTAACCATATGCCACCGCATATTAAACACCTAAAAACAACTTGTCATTGCGCACCCCTGACCTGTTACGTCATCTCGGCCTCAAAATCCGTTTGGGGTTGCTGATCTCAAATCGCCTATTTACGTCTATTAGCGTAGCCCATAATCCGATCGAAATGGATTATGGGCTGTGCGGTATATGAGTCAGGCCTCCATAACACTACTACACCTGTTTAGGATCCCATCCCCAAAACGAAGCGATACCGATATCTCCATGGAACTTTTCGGATCGTTCCCCCAGGTTGAGCCTGAAGTGAAATCCAATGTGATGCACTCTCTCTTCGAAGAGATACTTTCATGTGTACAAGTTATCTTCGTCTTTCAAAACCCAATACCGTGGCTGCCTCTGACACCGATTCATGGGCAGGAGGTACCTCAGAGGGTCCCAATTACTGGCCATTGCAAAGACGTTCAAAGACATCTTTTAATTTCTTCATCATCCCTTTTCAAGGTAAAGGTTGCTAGCCTTTTCTTGGACAGGGTACACACCTGGCTATATCCCCTCTCTACCATTTGCTTTGGGAACTCTGACCATCTCCTCTCCCAAATCTAGTCATTCCTGCTGCCCTGTTAAAAAGCACTTCATTCCTGTCTCATGCCGGCAGTTCACGATAGAATTTCTCCAGGGTTTTACTGACGGCTCTAAAACAGGGGACAGTGGGGGCGCATCTGCTGTATTTCCTGACCGCAACTCTCCCATACCCTTGCCCCCTTATGCTTCAATTTTACAGCGCAGAGTTAACGGCTATAATGATTGCCCTTTTCTAACTTCTAATCCTTAACCAAAGTCACTCATATGTCGTTTATTCAGATTCGCTGAGCGCACTCAGGGCGCTTAAAACCCCTTATTCTAAACACACAATGGTATCCGTTGTACAACAATTTTTTCGACTTCTCCACTCCCGTAAGAAACGAATTATTTTATGTTGGCTCCTCTCCGTTAGGTTTAACTGGCAATGAAATCGCTTGACAGAGAGGCCCAAAATGGCCGCCTCCTCTTCTCGGGAGTTGTTCCAGGTAACTCCCGGATGCCATTTCGACAAGGCCGCCTCCCACAAACTGATTACTATCCTGCTGCTCCGACGAGGCTTTCGATTTTGTTGGCAAGAGTGCTGACGAGTGGATCGGCGGGGAAGAAACTCAGAAACATAAAGCCGAACATCGGTGAGTGGTCTTCCTCCCACAGACGATAGCGCTTACACAGTACGAGGTGGTACTTGCACGCCTCCGTATTGGCACACAAATATCACTTACAGTCACTATATGTCTACGAGACCTCCTCCCATTTGCAAAATTTTTTCGAAGTTACACCCCGCACTCTGTTCATCATATCTTCATTGATTGGTCCCATCTGGACCTTTTCGCGGTCGTTATTTTCCTACTTTACGGTCCATTTACACCTTCTTAAAAGATTAATCCATATTTTTATCGTGAATACTTTCCCACCTTGCAGAACAACTATTTCCTTGTATCTCACAGAAGTAGAAATATTCTTTTAGCATTTGATTTTGTTAGGTAATCTTAAGAGACTATTAACAATACAAGGATAAAATTTTATTTAGTTTTTATTTATTTTGACTGAGATGAATATTCATTTCACCAATTCAAATCTTTTTTTGACATTGAAACATATATATGACAGGGCCCTCCCATGGTGCTGATTTTTCAGCCCAGTGTGGCCGCTTGCATTGATTGTGCAGTGGAGGGTCCTGTACACTAACTCAAAAAAAAAAAAATAGATATATATATATTTATATATATATATAATAATATATATATTATATAGTATTATATATATATATATATATATATATATATATATATATATATATATATTTATGTATATACAAAATATATATATATATATTATATATATTATATAGTATATATATAATATATTATTTTTTTTTTTTTTTTTTATTTATTATTATTTATTTACTTATTATTTATTATTAATTATTATTATAATATCATCATCATCCTCATCCTCATCCTCATCCTCCTTGCCCTAGAACTAAGGGAAGAAAGAAAGTCTTCATATGTTTCGCCTGCCGCGAATATCCATTCTTCTTATATTAGACATATCAATACTTTCTCCACTAGATACTGCAGATATACTAACTATGCTATCATTGTTAAATTCATAATTATGCTTTGTTATTAAAAATTGGACTATCAATTTATACATTTTGAGTGTATCGAAAGAACTTGACATTAAGTTTTGTTGCTCCTCTTCATTTATATAAAAATATTAATTTTTCTTTGATTAAAAATTTCGATTAAAATTTTAAATTTCATAGATATAGTAAAATATTTTCTTTAGAGTTTTATAATTTATTTTTTATCTGCTCCAGACCGTTCACCTCAAACGCTTCAAGCGTTCTGGATTTGTTGTCAGTACGAAAGAAGACCCAGAAATCTTGCATTTTGACTCAAATTGTACAGTCTCCCAAAATAACCCACCTGATGACTTTCTGACAAAGTCTCCAGCATCAGACGTTCGTAACCCAACGGATCCCAATATCGCTACTCCAACACCCTATCAAAAAGATGACACTTTTCCTGTAACATGGAAACATGAAACAACCCCCTCTCCACACTTTTCTGAATCTGCTTGTTTGGCAGATACTGATATCGCTCTCATTCCCAGAAATGAGCACCCTGGTTGCTCTTCAACGGCCAACCAAGTCCAAAAAATAACATGGACTTGGTTGAACTCCAACTTATTCGCATTCATGGCGAAGTCCCTCCACCAAATATCACAGAAAACCCCTTCCTATTTATTGCTCCTCCTCGTCGGGACCCACTTCTAAGCATTTCCTCCTCATTTGTATCCATTTCCAATATTATCTCTAGCCACATAGAGACAATTGTCTCAGAGACTGTCCTCATAATATTCATAGTAACATAGCAGAGCCACCTTCCTTCAATGAAATTGTCGTGGCTACTACTATAATTTGAAGAACTTGCTTCAACTAATTCAACATTATGTTCCCTTACATATGTTTGCAGGAACTTCAACTATGCTATCGCAACTTCTTCCAACCTTCGGAATACAAATCGCCGCTAACTTCTATATAAAGAGATGACAATGATAAAGAGGGCACAGGAATTCTCATTCATAAGTCTATCCTTATTCTCCAGTTCCTCTTCGAACTAGGCTTCATGCAGTGGCAGCACGTATCATCTGTCATCGGTCTCACTATCTGTCGATCTACTTGACTCCAAGAAGTGAGTTTACTAGACTGACTTAGCCGACCTTTTTAGGCAGCTCCCCACCGGGGTTGTTTATACTTGCAGACTTCAATCTTCTTCACCTCGTCTCAGTCTAGATACTTTGTGTGATCTCCTAACCCCCTTATTCTCCGGGATACCTAACACAGGACTCGCTACATATGAACGTTTAGATACGCACAGTTCTTCCTGTATAGATATTTCCTTTTGCTCCCATTCTCTTATGCTTATGGATCGCTTTGTGATTACTTATACGGCAGTGGCCATTACCCAATAGCCTTAAATGAAACTGCACCGAAACCCAATTCCAAACTGGAATTTACATGGACCGATCGGGTGGCTCCTTTTAATCAGGAGCTACAGCTAACTTTCATCTTCAATAAAGGGCGGTTTCCGTCTGTTAATGATGCCTTTAACTTGTTTCAGCAAGTTATCATAGCAGCAAAAACTTTCTACTATTAAACTAACAAGTAATACTATTGCAAAAACATGGTTGTTCTAAGAGGTGCACCCCAAAGCCAAAGGAGAGAAAAAAAACTAACAGCAATACAAAAGGACCCGCACCACCTTTCAACATGATTATCTATTAAAGCAGCGGGGTAGAGGATCTCGTTTTCGAATTAATTCGCCGAAAACACGTAAACAAATAACTTTCGAAAATCTTATTCTACTCGTTGACTGTCAACTGTCACAAACTCTCCTTTTCTTAAGAATTTAAAAAATTAGCACAGAAAATATCCATGCCGCTCACAGACAATTCTCCACCCACAGGAGTCCGTTACGGGCTGATTATAACACGATACGGTACTCTTGCTCCAGCAGCTGTTGCAGACTGCATTAGGTGATAGTTTTGCTTCTTTCCTGAACTTTCAAATTTTGAGAAAATTATGGCACTGCACCGCCAAGATGTTTTGGGAAGCAGCGAAAAGGGGAAGATTCATAGCAATGTGAACAGTTTTATTACACTGTAGCAGAAGTACCAAAGACTAAGCACAGTTAAAAAGACGAACTTAGCAAAGACGGTTGGCCTTGGTCCAGAACTGATTATTGCGATTATACAATAAAATAAGCTCAACAGATACATAAATTCACCCACTCATGCCATCTGAGACGTTATACAATGCTGGATCATGAATTTTAACAGAATCTGGGATCGAAATCGCTATTTCATCAATTTGGACTACCACACTTTATGTAATCCCAATATATACCCAAAACCAATATAGGAAAAGATACGAATCGTAATAGAAAGACGGGACAACCAAGGAACCAAAATATTCGCGACAATGTAACATTACTTGATAAATATAAATGGAGAAAAAAAAAATGGTTTCAAGGTTGCCTTCTCACCATTGCTGGTTAGTCATCAGGCTTTTTAAAAACTTCCAGTTTGGTTTCCGCAAAAAAATCGTCGACCGTGGAGCCCTCGTTAAAACTGGACCAAATGACCTCCGCGCGCAGAAATCTTCATATACAGTAGGACTTCGCGTCTAAATAACTTTAAGAGATGCGATTTGGGTTTACAATTAGAGACTAAAAGAAAGCTTATATGGCTTCTGATAACAAACGCATGGAAAAGAACAACTGGTTCGACAGCGGTTTCCTACCTTAGTCCAACCTTCTTCTCTCGGTGTGCGCCAGTATGGACAGTCTTCTCCTTTTTTAGTGGTATATATAATAAACCTTACTGTGTCACAAGGTCATCTGATGGATTTCTATTCCAGTTTTCGATTATTAGTCATATATACATTTGGTCCTATACAACTGCTCCAAATATTTTTCCTCTAGGTCGATTTAATGTACTATTGCCTGTTCTTGCAAGAATGTTAAACATATTGGGGTTTCCGGACTAAAGCTGTTCAACCTTGGTTTTATAATTTGTATGTGGATATTGTATCTGTATTCTAGTGTTCTATTAATTATGTTAAATATTATTGGTTTCGGGCATTTCTCTAATGATTAGTAGATTATACTATCATATTACTTACCCAGACGACGGTTGCAATGTTTTCTACTCTATTTGGCGATACCTGAGGCTTTGCTCTATAGTGTATATACTGTCGCATGGAAAAGTGATTGACAACAGGTCTTGCCAGATTCTTTTACTATCTCGCACGGCAACTTACAAATAAGCTATTTACTCTCATTTCACAATGGGGGGCAATTTTCATAGGCTTCCATTTATTTCATCTACATAATTATACTCAGCAGTACTATTTTTGTAGATAATAAAAGAGAAGTCGGTTAAGATACTCAATTCCCACCTTCCTCCTCAGAGTCAGAACCTAACCTTTATAGTGTTCCACCATTATCCTATGTTAACCTACATGCAATGAAGTGTCATAATTTACTATGATAACTAATTCATCTTATTATATATAGTAATATATCTACTTTAAATACTATACGCACCGCACATTATAAAATCATTTACTTAGATATTAATTACGGTTATATCTCCCTTAGCAACGGCTTAAATGAATGTCCAGTATCGCTTCGTGTTAGTCGATGTCTTTCACGTTTTAAAGTTTTTCATTGGGTGTGCAGTAGAAAAGCTTGAAATAGACGCGAAGGTGGCGTACGGCACTAATTTTCGCTTCTACATCGCTGTTAGGACGTCAACGAATCTTTTTTATATACTAGAGAGGTTGCTCTCGCGAATGACCAATGAGAACTCTATGGGAAGACTGGATCAGTTCTGATTTGTGAGAGTACATACTAGGTGTCGAAGACGCTCCATAGCTGGCGCTCACGTTCTAACATTTACTAAGTCGTATAGATATATGATCCCTATCCAGATAAGGGAAGCTGGGCATAGACATGCAGTGGCATATGCTGCACGGTTTGGAAGACCATTCCTCGGATCGTCCCCCAACCATGTGGCCATTCCTCTCGCATGGCAGCTGATTGACATCTCGAAAGCTGTTGCACAAGCTCGAATTCTCCGCTGTGGTTAATTGTCCAGTAGTGACTGATTGGCCTAGTGGTCTACAGAGAGGAGTAAAGTCATAGCATCAGGCTAGGTGCTAAGATGTAGGCATATATCTCGCAGAGGTATAGATCATACACCTCTACGGATCCATTGCTTACTGGCCGTTGCAAAACTAAACCAATTATTTATGAGATAATAACAAAGATCTACTCCTCAACTTTCGCTCTGCAAAAGGTGCTTCCCGTGGTCGTACCCTTGGACTATTATGTATCGCTGCTCCCACCAATTTGGCTGACTACCTAGAGCAAAAATTGTAATAGTGCGCTGCCACACAAAATCTACGCACTTGTCGATCGCAATCATTTATAGTGTAAAGTGTGCATATCTCCCGATGTTATATTTACTGCAAATCCGCTAGATCTCACCTGCCACTTGCGATCATTCTACTACCAATTGCTCTCTACGTGAACGGACCTCTCTATAAAACAGGACCGCGGCTGTAGGATCTTGCGTATGCGTTACCTGTTATCTTTCCAGACATGACAGCGCAACCTTTCTAATACTTCTCCTATCATCATATGCATATTACAACATATCGTTATAGGAGACAGAGATTAGATGGTTAGCCTTATGAGATGATATTGCTCTTACACTCTCCTCAGATATGAGAGTTGAAATACTATTCCATATGTTGCTAACGGCAAGATCCGTCGGATAGTCAGGTTATGAAATGTCTTATTACATTGTATCGACGGGTCATCACTGGCAGCGCACACAATTTTCAACTAAGGACTAAGGCTCCCTGTTACTTGTGAGAATATAGTCTGAAATATAAGGTATCACGCTTTCATAGCACGGTAAAAATAGGCCAATTCAATTTTTACTTTATCTGGCTCTGCTTTCCTCTCACTTCTCTGCATAGATATCCCAATCACCAATTCTCACATCTCTATTGTTTGTCGCCATCCCCTCTCCATCCGTAGCGTATATAGGTATATATATATGGAATCTACTTAAACTGGATCAATTTAGAATAATCTAGCGGTTACAGATAGATAGGCCAGATTAATGGACGCTATTCTCTTTTACCAGGATATCATTATTGATTCATAGAAGGTACCTTCCGAGATGACCATATATCCGGACACATTATGTTACGTACTGCCATCAATTGTTTAATTATTTATAATCCTTGCATTTCATTCGACAAGGCATCCTGTCTTACTTAGCAAGGAATGCTAAGTCAGATATTTTAAGTGAATCAGCGATTAGTTCGGTAAATTACTTGAAAGTGTAAGCCGAAACATTGGAAGTCGCGTTAATATATATGTCACCAGGTGATACCTTGCGCGCCTCCGCTATTGTGACCACATATAACATACAACAATTTCTCCAAGGCTCGTTAAATGAGAGCTTACATTTTTTTTACACACCAGATGTACACGAGATTATAGTCCTCCCGGATTCACGCGACTTACAGGGTTGCAACCAATATCTAGTCCAAGGCTACAGTCTCACAGTGTCTGCATTTACTCGAAATATCATAATAAGATCCTTCCATAGCCTTGATTGCGCGCTATAGCTGTGAGACGCGCGGCATGCTCTTCCCTCTTACTCTGAGGTATATTTGACTGTCTTTTACATCAAGAGATGGTATCGTATTAGCTTCTTTGTCTATAGCGTATAACCACAACTTGGATTTTTAATATATACTAACAATACATCATACAGGGCTTCATACTCCTATTTGAGATATCAAATAAAAAAAATAAAAATGATTACTAAACAATTTAATATCTCTCTATCTATGTAAAGATTACAGATATGATAGGACATTATAAAATTTAAGGTAATGTGTATATTGCTACATCAGATACATGTTAAATATCTGTTTGGCATTTATTGTAGTTTCTTGAAGAATAAGATTATAATACTTCAAACCAGTTCATCTAAAATTATCACTATATATTAAATAAGACGTATATAAGTATCTCTAAAAAATCTACGGGAATAATGAGATACGGGAGTGGGTAGGCCGCTATCCCCGACGTAGTTAGAATGATTGACTGCTACTGTCTATAGCTCTCAGATGGTCGCGTCCGGCTCTCCTCGGTGGCGAGGAGTGCCCTGCCTCGCGGGTCCCGTGCGGGCACACGGGCGGAACCTCGGGCGTACACTGGTTCTCTTGACTGAATCGCTATCGACTCGATCTGTCACGGCAGTTATCTCTAGTGAAATCTCGGTGCTTCTCAGCCATAAAGTCACTCGGGCCTACATCTCGACTTTTCTTGTAACACTTATTCGCAAGATAACGTGATCATTAAAGAAAGACCCGGAGCAACAAAAGACGTGTGTGACTTATCATTGAGACTGGTATGTTTCCCTTCGCTGAGTCTAGCTTATCTCACTTATGAGAGTATTTTCTGATCTATGGTATTTAACACATATCTCTATATAGCATATAAGCTAGTCTGTACGCATCAGACTCAGCCGTGATCTTTTAGATTACATAATTTACTATAATTCAAGGAGAGTGGAGCTGAGCCTGGTCCTCCGGCAGTCTCGCCTACCTCCTGCCAATGCCTTTTACCCCTTAACCTATCTAATATCTATAAAGATCAGTGTAGCCGTCTCCTCATATTTGCTCTCCGAGATCTTATCTTATTTCCTTCTTCTCTTTCCTTACTTATGTCTTTGATTTTAAAGTAAATTCTTTTAACTTTTTTCATTTTCTATTTCGTTTTTAGAAGAAGGGATATATCTCCGCGTCTCCAACAAGGAAGAGTTGTCGTGGCTCTGCGTGCTAACGTCAGATGGCTGAGTGGGGTGTGACGGCGAAAACAACCCTCCAAAAAAATATCTGAGTCTAGTTTCCTTCGAATTTCTAAATGGTAAGGACTATGAAGACAGAAGATTGCTAAAACACCTTTGTCTTGTGGTTTTCTATATATCTGCAGACGAACATCATCGAAAGTTGTTTTTCCGTCCCTTTCTCTATCTGATACTATAACGCTATCCACAATGTAGTCTAAACCACTACTATCCTCTCTCGAAGACTCCAGAGCGCTCCCACAGTGTGCCAACCATTTATGTTGGGTGTCTCTGCCAATCTATTAATTATTAATCATATCATTCTATGTGTTCCTCATCTTTAGTCCTCCGTTCGATCTTTAAGATGAGCACGCCCACCAGTATACATCTCAGCTTGGCTTTTACTTCATCTGTTATCGTAGAGTTCATGAGGCTTCGAGAAGTTGGGCCGTTCTGGCACCCCATACACACGCCTTCTATTACAGCATACGCAGGCTTCGTATACTACCGACACTGGCGCAATGATCTGCTAGGCCTCTAATGTGATAAACGCAGTTTACTGTTCGAGCTTACCCATAATGTATCTGCCTGCCAGGTTTTTGGTGCCAGAATATACATTTTGGACCAATCCTTTATCACTTAAATAACTTTTAGGTGGCGAAAAATGGGAAACAGGGGTCTAGGAGGCTTGTTTTATTAGCTGAGACCATTATAAATATACAAACCTCTGGCGGGCTGCGCACACGGCCTACATGGAGAGACTCAGGCATCCCGGGCCAGTGCATACAGTATAAACTGCCGAGCGTGCTCGGGTAGGTGATTCGTTGGTCGCTGCTACCTCTTCTTTTGAACACCTCACAGTGTCGCGTATACTTGACGTGTAGGGTTACTGTCTCGGGTCTATCTCCTCCTTCTCGACTACAAAATCACGCTATGTTGGCTGCGTTCTCGAACAAATCGCAAAATCCTCCTCAGTGCTGCAAACGCCGCCGTCCTCTCTCTCTCTGATAACCAACGTCAACTCGCACTGCTGCTCTCAGACCGCAAAACGAGTACGAGCACATACACTGCAAGCGCGGCTATGCATAAGCCTGGAAACGAAAAACTAAAAGAACATGTGAGGAAGGGCGGCGAAAACTTCTCTATAGACTAATCTGTTGAAAGCAGTCGGTCATCTCTCTGCAGTCCGCCTTCATCATACTCTACTCTACAGGGACGTCGACTCTCTTTCACGCTCCTCTCAGGTTCTGCGACTCAGTGCGGAGGAACGCTCTATACAAACGATCGGACGTCTTACCTCCCTCATCTTCTCCATACGATGACTTAGCCGGTTCCTGGAACTCATGGTCAGAACAGGGGGGGACACTGCCCTTCTGAAACTCTCTCTCTTCTCCTCTACTCTCTCTCCCTCTCTCTCTCCTCTCTCTCGGGGGGTCTATTTACTTTACTTTCGGAGAAGGAACCTACTCTCCTAGCCTCGTGCTGAATGAGAAACCATACCCGAGGCTCCTTCGCGTCGGTAGATACCTTGACGAATACTAACCACCAGTGGAGGAGCGGTGGGCTGGATGATCTGAGACATAGGACGCCTATGGAACAGGCCTCTAGTAAAGAACGATGTGAGGAACCTCTCTCTCTCTCTCTCTCTTCGCTCTCTCTCTCTCCTCTCTCTCTCTCATCACGGACACTGCCCCTTCTGAACTCTCTCTCTCTCTTCTCCTCCCTCTTCTCTCTCTCCTCTCTCTCGTTGGCTCGGTCATACTCATAGAAGGACGCTCCTAGCACCTTCAATACACACCTCAATCGACTCCCCGTACCTCCTCAACTAACCTACGTGCAGGCTCACTTATACGGCTGTCTCTCTTATTCTACACATACTCATCTTCGCACGTCCATAGATCACTACTGCGGATAGCCCATTCACTTCTTTTCCCTATCGCTCCGCTACTGCTTCTCTCTCGCGCGCTCGATGTCTTCTGGGCGATATACTTCCTATCTTACTCTGATTTATGTTTTCTGCTTCTTAGCATCTACGGGAACTTGCGGGTTGGCGGGGTACGGTTATTCTCCTCAAAGCTCTTTGCTCCCGGGTTCTCTGCTCATCTCTTCTATGCTGCTCGCGTCACCTGTCTCTCCAAGCTCCACCCCTCCTTCGGTCTTCTGCTGCTCTTCTCGTGGTCTCCTTACTTCTGTCTTAGCTTCTTTTTCAATAGTCTCGTCCTTCATCTTCTTTCTCTGCTTCTTCGAATCGGCTGTTGTGATACTGGGGGCGACATTCTTCTTACCTGCTTTCTGATTCAACAGCCTGTGTTCCTTACAGGGTCTGATCTTATCTTCCTATTTATTCCTGCTTGTCATTTAATAGCATCGTGAACTCACCTGCACCATCTGCAATCATCCTATTCCTCTCTTCGCTATCTTTATGCCCTCATGGACCTCTGACATCTCCTTCTTCCTTCTCAATCTCAGTCGATCAAGTCGCGTCCTCTCTTTCTTCGTCCTCTCAGAATTGCCTCGTTTAATTCCTTTCCCACTGTCTATTTTTCCGTCAGATCTGCTCTCTAGCGAATTTCCGTGTTGGCTTCGTCTCCTGACTCTCTTGTTGAAATCTCATTGCCGAGTTAGACACTCAACTGCTTACAAACTTCTCGCGCGCTGAAAACACCATTCTAAGTTGTCCGACTCGCTGCGTGCGACGAGTGCGCGCGTCGCGCCTGGGACAACCTACATGTCTCTGGTCTGATGAACTTCTCAAATCATACTCATCATACGTGCTCTGCGTCTAACCATCCTCCTCACATCTCCACATACCATCGGTTGTCTGCTTAGCGCTCTCTGGCCCGTCAAAAGCTAACGGCGGTGGCTCGTTTCGGCTTCTCATGACCTGCTGATGTGACTCTTGTTGTTTCTTCCTTCCGTCCAGTCTCGCTCTGCCAGCGCTGTGAACACAAGTGGCCTCCGTCCAGCCCCTTCGGAGGATAGGACGGCTCTCAGGAGTGTGGAGGGCTCCTGCGTATGCAACCTGTCGCTCTTGGACTGAGGCGACTGCAAAGACACACAATAACTCTCTCTCTGCCTTCTCTACTAATACTCATACTGTGCTTGTCATCCTCCTCCTCAGTCTGCACTTACCCTTCTAGCCTGTCGGGCTCCTCTCCTCTGCATGTCTGCGCGTATTCCTTCTTCCTATAATTACCGCAACGGGCGGTGGCGCAAGGCGCGTATCAACACTGTGTCGCCCCACTTTACGTCGCCCTCGTATCCTACTTGGGCTGTGCGTGAACTCTTCTCTCACTCGTTCTTTTGCTTTGTCTCGTCCTGTCATCGGAACTCTCTCCCGGTAGTTCGCTTGCTCTCCCTCTGTGCTTTCTCTTTCTTTCCTGCCTCACTGTTCCTCTGTTGTCCATTCCTCCAGCTTTTCCTGTGTTCACTGACTCGATGATCCTCTTCCGTCTCTTCTAAAGCACTGTGGCTCTTGCTCTCCTACCTGCGACGTTCATTTGGCGATCAGGGAGGGTCACTGTGGAGGCATGTGCACACCACCCTCTCCGAGAAGAGCGCGGCCTCCAGGTGGAGGTACACACATACTCGTCGTGCGTATACATCTCTCTACTCAAATACAAAAGAGAAAACAAAAACAAAACTAAAAAATGACAAAAAAAAAAACCTATAGGCCCTTAAGGAATCTCTGAAACTCTCTCTCTCTCTCTCTCTCTCTCTATCAGTAACTTTCATCTGTACTCATCATACTAGAAAGTTCTATCTCTTTAAAATCAGTAAAAATAATTGTCAATTTACAGAATTATTTGTTCCCATTTCTTTAAAATTCAGGGACACTGCCCTTCTGGAACTCTCTCTCTTTCTCTCTCTCTCTCTCTCGGGACCTTCCCTCTCGGCTCTCCGTCTCTCTTCTCTCTCTCTCTCTCTCTTCTCTCTCTCTCTCCTCTTTCACTATTTATCCAGATGATTAATACACTCTACTCTCTCATCACGGCCACTGCCTTCTGAACTCTCTCTCTCTTCTCTCTCTCTCTCTGGCTATCCCTCTTTCTGGCGATCTCTCTCATCTGGATTCTCTTTTCACTTGTATTCACTTGCTCGTTTTCGGTTTTCAGCATAGCTTCCGTAATCTCTATCTCACGTGTACCTACACTGCTACCTTTTAATCCTGAATAATACGAATCTCTCATCTCTTTAGATTTAGCTTACTTATCAATCATCTAATACAGGTAACATAGATCTAGTACCTTTAGCTAGATACTCTTACTTTCTCTCTCATATATTCACGGACCCTGCACCTTTATCTGTAACTTCTCTCTTACTTTACATTTAGACGTATACTCTCTTATTGCTACTCTCTCTCTTACTCTTCTCATTACTTCTACTCTCGTACGAGTATGCTCTCAGTGCTTATCCATGATCAGCGACACTGGCGCACCTAGTGCTATGGCTGACCGACTTCTTGCGTCTGCGTCTGCCAACTCCGTCTTAACTTCAATATCTTTCGTGCATACTGTCTCGTCTGCTGCATCCTCTCGTCCTCTCCTGCATCACGGAGCCCAAGCGGTAGACATAGAATGGAGAGGAAACGGACAAAAATCTATCTTGAAATCATCTCTTACTCTCTAAGATCTTCTCTTATGACTCTCTTACTCTCGTCATAACTAGGCACAGGTAATGCTGCAACCTATCTGAATAACTTCATCTCTCTCATCTCTCTCTTCTCTCTCTTTCTTACATCATCTATATCTGATAATTATATCACTTAGGAGAACACTGCCTATACTTTACGGATTTAGAAACTCTCTACATCTCGTTCTGACATACTCTACTTTCTCTCTCTCTCTCTCTCTCTTACTCTTCTCTTCTTTACTTTTCGATTACCTTCATCGTTCTCTTCTTTCTACTCAATCAACGAGGACATCTTGCTATAGCTACTATGAAACATCTCTCTCTTTCTACGTTAGTCTCATCACGGTACACTGCTACCTTTCGGTGAAGACTCGTCCTTACTCTGACTCTCTCTTCTTAATCGTACGGACAACTGCCCCTTCTGAACTCTCTTCTCTCACTCTTCTCTATTGACTCTTTACTTGACTCATCACGGAGCAATCTGCCAGATCTTCTGGAACGTACTCTCTCTCTCCCTCTCTAGAACTCATCATCGGAACACTATGCCATAATGAGTAGTACTTAGAACTCTCTTACTTAACTTCTCTTCATCTTCTTAGGCTGATCTTCTCTACTCTCGATACTCATATTAGATATAAGTTATATCTCTCTTCTCTCTCAGAATCGATAACGGATTTCACCTGCCACTTTTCTGAACTGACTCTCTCTTCTCTCTCTCTCTCATCACGGACACTGCCCTTCTGAACTCTCTCTCTCTCATCACGGACACTGCCCTTCTGAACTCTCTCTCTCTATTCCGAACACTCCCTTTCTAACTCTCTCTCTCTCTCTCTCTCTCTTCTCGATCTATTCCTGACCACGCCCTTCTGAAACTCTCTCTCTCTCTCTCTTTCGATCACGGAGATCAGCATAGACCCCCTTTCACTTGTAACTCTCTCATCTCTTAGAGGACTAGGAATATACAATCACAGGACACTGCCTTCTTGATACTCTATTTCTGCTCTCTATTTACTATCTTACTCTTAATCCTTAGATATACGGACAACTTGTATCACTTCCTGAACTCTCCTACATCTCTCTCATTATATAATATATATTATTATATATATTAATTATATATAATATGTATGTAATTATATATATATATATAATATATAATATAATGATATATTATATATAATATATATATATATATAATATATATATAATATATATATTATTATTAGAATCTATAATTAATATATATATATTATAAACCATTTTTTAAAGTTTTATAAAAATATTTCTTTAGCAAAAAAGGAGATGTCAAAGAGAAATTTTACAGATTTTGGAAATTAAGTTTGTTAAATATTGATTCCCTGACTTTTCCTAAGCCGAAGGCATATATTGTACATTAAATTGCTAGATCCCTTTTTTTTTAACTAAAGAAATACCCGCAACCTAACCACAGAGATGGCAGGAGTCGGGGCTCTCTGCCCCCGCTGGACGACGGGGAACTT
This sequence comes from Trachelipus rathkii, assembly GCA_015478945.1. Taxonomy (NCBI): domain Eukaryota; kingdom Metazoa; phylum Arthropoda; class Malacostraca; order Isopoda; family Trachelipodidae; genus Trachelipus; species Trachelipus rathkii. Next base: position 52,197 of record JABUQX010032705.1, read on the forward strand.
CGCCCCCCCCTAGCCCCCCTTCGGATCGAACAACCTAAAATAATTTTCATGAAAACCCGATAAGTTGGTTAATAAAATAGCAATATCCATCCCACCAATTTTCGCTATTAGTTAAACTTTTTCAATGCAGACTTGACGACAAAAATGTACCAAATCCACAGCTGTTATAAAACTAATCTTAACAATTTGCCACATTTACAAACCAGGGGTGTTAAATGTAAAAATAATTAATTTTCTTTTACAACAACGGTCATAAAAATTAAAGTTACCATTATATATAATACATTCTGGGTATCACCAAATATACTTTGAGACTAAAATTAAACTTTGAGAACATAATAATCATCGCACTCCTCATACTACATGATCTCTTATCACCATGACATTCATCAGCATCCCTCTAAATCCTAGAAAACTCTCCTCTCGTCTCTGCTCTCAACAAAGTGGCTCTCTGCTCTCATCTCTCTCTCTACTCTCTGCCTCATCTACCTCTCTTTATTCAATCAGGACACTTACGCCGCATGCTTGACTTTTCTCTCATCTTCCTCAGCTGACATCGATCGCACCGTTTACTGAACTCTCTCTACTTACATCTACTACTACATTCTCTCTGCTCTCTCTCTTCTCTCTCTCTCTCATCACGGGACACATTAACAGGTCATTTTGTCTGAACTGCTCCTCCCTATCTCTCTCTACTCTAGGTGGTCTCCTTCTCTCTCATCCTTCTCACGTCGTCGGTCGTTCATACTCTAATGCTCTCACCGCGACCACTGCGACCTTATCTGAGACTCTCTCTTCATCTTCTCTTCCTTTACTAAAGTCTTCTGGCACAACGACTCTCTCTTCTCTGCTCTCTTCTCATATCTGCTCTCTACTCTCTCTCTCTCATACTCTACTCTCGATCTTCTCTTCTTGCTTAATACAACGTAACTCTAGTCTCTTCTGAACTTTCCTAAAGTCCAATCGCATAATATGCTCCTCCAGTGGGATTAATAATAATCTTCATAGCAACATTATCTAGTTAACACTAATTTTACTTTCCTCTCTTACTGTATATAATTATATATATATATATAATAACCGATATATATATATGGAAAATATGTAATGCTACATCGCAACCAAATTTCCATTGAGGATTA
>JABUQX010032706.1:0-5000 GCA_015478945.1 Trachelipus rathkii
AGAGAGAGATATTATTAATGATAATTTATTAGGTTTAGTTATGGTATTTAGGTTGGATGTTTTATGTTTTTGTTTTTGGTTTTGTGTGGTGGTTGGGTTGTTGGTGAGGTTTGTAAGTTGGATAGAGATTTATGGTTTGGATGTTTATAGTTGAGATGTTATAGATGTATATGGTTGTTGTTTTCCTTTATTAATTAGATTATGAGATGTTATGATGAGTTGTGATATATATAATTATAATTATAATATAATTATCATTGTAATTGTAATGTTAATGTAATGTAATTGTAATTATAATTTATAATTATAATTATAACTATAACTATAATTATAATTATAATTTAAATTATAATTATATATTATAATTATAATTATAATTATAATTATAATTAATAATTATAATTATAATTATAATTGTATTGTAAGTAATAATTAACAATATTTCTTCTTAACTATAATTGTCTTCCAATTTAAGATTATATTATAATTTTAATTATATATTAATTATACATTATAATTAGAATTATCATTATAATTATAATCTTAAATTAATTAAAAAGACAATCCTTTTTAATATAATATAATTCTAATTATAATTATAATTTGATAATTGAATATAAATAATTATAATTAATAATTATAATAAATTATTAAGTCAAAGAAGACAATTATTATATTTTTATAATTAGAATTCATAAATGTAGTTATACATTAACAATTACAATTATAATGAAAATTATATTATAATTATAATTATAATTATAATTATTATTGTTATTTATTATTATTATTATTATATAATTATTTATTACTTATTATTAATTATAATTATTACTTATTATTATTATTATTATTAATTATATTATTATTATTATTATTATTATTATTATTTATTTTATTTTTTATCAATATTAATATAATTAACGGAATAATAATAAAATAATATAATCATCACAAAAATTAAAATGATTAACAAAAATATAAAATAATAATAATAATATTTATCTTCAAATAAGAATAATAAAATAATAATAAAAATTATAATAATCAAATAAATAAATAAATAAAATTATATAAATAAAAAAATACAATAATAAATAAATAAATAAATAAATAAATAAATATAAATAAAGCTTCTACATCGAACGCATGTTCATGCCATCAACTCAACACAATCGGTTTTCCCCTCTTTCAGCTATGGAATACGGGGGATTCTAAGGGAAATTTTTATTTGCTATATTAAGAGAGTACAATCACTTGAATAGTTCAGTGTTATTTGAGGTTTTGTCCTGAGTCAAGACCTGTAACGAGGAATTAAAGTAAAACACGTATTTTAAAGGTAAGTGAGACATATTATCTGAATTATTGGATTCATTGTTATTATAATTATTATTATTATTATTATTATTATTATATTATTAATTATTATTATAATTATTAATTATTATTATTATTATTATTATTATTATTATATTATTATTAATTATTATTATATTATTATTATTATTATATTAATATTAATATTAATATTAAAATTAAATATTAATATAATAAATTAATAATATTAATATTAATTATAATATTAATATTATTATATTATTAATATTTATATATATATTATAAATAATTAATAATTAATATTAATATTAATTTTAATATTAATATTAATATTAATATCTAATATTAATATTAATTATTAATATTAATATTAATATTAATATTAATTTAATATTAATATTAATATTTATATTATATTAATATTAATATTAAACTTATAATATTTATATTAAATATTAATATTAATATTAATATTATATTATATATTTTTTTATATATATATAAATATAATATATTAATATATATATATATATATTAGATAATTATATATATATATATATATATATATATAATTATATATATTATATATATATTTTATAATTATAATATATATATTATGATATATAATATTATATATATTATATATATATATATATATATATATATTTATGTCTTGTAGAAGAATTAACAATAAACCAACAAAAGACCTGGTGTGGAAAATTGACTCAAATTGTTTTGTAAATTGTAGCACTTGATTTGAGTATTAGTTTATAATTTCAATGTTCGAAAACTTTTAAAGGCAGAAGGTAATACATAACAGCAGAATCTCTTTCTTGTTGTAGATACTACTTCATCCTGCAATTTTATCTCCACTATTTAATGGAATCCAAATTAAGTACATTTATCTGACACTCAACTCTGTAATTAATACACGAATTTTATGTGAAAAAATGAGTTGATAATCCTTTTTCGGTTGTCATTGTTAAAGATGGAGATATTGTTTGCTATCTTAGTGGCGGTATTGATTCAAATATATAAGAGAACTGCAATATTGCATAGTTATGTTAATAAGTTACACAGAACTATAAGATTAGAGTCAGTTTTGAGACTGATATTATATATTTAGGAGGGGCACAACCAGTGGTTCAAAACTTTTAAAGCCACTATTCACACCGACGCTTTAAAGACCTTCATAAACATAAATTTTTTCTAAATTCTGTTTGAATCATTATCTAATTTTTTTGACAAATGAGTCTCTTTAAATGTTATCCAAGTAAACCGTATTAGTTGCAGTATATAGTTAAGTTTGTAATAGTAATTATTTGATTACAATTATCTGAGCAAAGTTAAGTCCATAGACTTTTTTTTAGGCTTTCTATAACAATATAATTCATTTGAAGTAAGAAAAAAGAAAATTAATTGATGCAATTAAATAATAAAAAAATCTCGATAATAATAATTTATAAAACTTTTAACTCCTCCGTACATAATTTAGCTTCAGCATAAGTCCTACTTTCCTTATAGCTTAGCGGAGAAGCTCCAGCAAATCATTCCAATTTCCTGAATTATGCTACTGATCAAGGATTCTGATTGATCTTTTGATCTTTGCGGTAATCCTGAAATAATATTATTCTTCTCCCGCGATTAAAGATGTAATAGAAATTCTCCATGTATTTTTCACAAATTATTTTAAGTTTTACCTTTAATATATTTTTTCATTTATATTTGGATGTTAGCTAACTATTGATCAAATATAAACAAATATTTTGGTGAGGTTGTGTGTCCTGGAATTCCTTCCATACATGTGGTTACATGATGGGATCATCCTATTGGACAGACTTGTGAAGACTCATACAAGTAGTTTTCGGTTAATTGAAAAATACACCAACAGGTCTTTGATCACTTCACAAGTGATAAAAGCTTTCTGATTAAACTTAACAAGCAACAATAAGGACCTGCCTCTGATCATTTTCAAGTGAATACAAAAGCTTCTGATTACTTAAGCAACATAATGGAAGACCTGGTCTCTGTCATTTCAGAAGTGAATTAAAAAAACTTTCGGAATTCACATAACCAAGCAAATGAAAGACCTGGTCTTTATCACTTCACAAGTAAATAAAAAGCTTTCTGAATTACTTAAACAACAAATGAAGACCCCTTGGTTCTTAGATAATTTCACCAATGAATAAAAAGCTCTCTGAATTTACTTAACAAGCAAACAATTGAAGCCCTGTCTCTGATACATTGTCACAAGTGAATAAATCGAAAGCTTTCTGAATTATTAAGCAGCAAATGAAGACCTTGTCTCTGATCATTTCACAAGTGATAAAAAAGCTTATCTGAAATTAACTTAAGCAGCAAATGAAGACATTGGCTCTGAATCATTTCACAAGTGAAAACTTTTTGAATTACTTAAACACAAATGAAGAACTTGTCTTATCATTCACAAGTGGAATAAAATAGCTTTCTGAATTACTTTAAGCAGGCAATGAAGACATTGACCTCTGATCTTTCACAAGTGTAATAAAAAACTTTCTGAATTACTTAAGCAACAAAATGAATGACCTGGTCTCTGATTATTCCAATTTATAAAAAGTTTTCTGAATTACTTAAGCAGCAAATGAAGACATTGGGCTCTGATCACTTTCACAACGTGAATAAAAACTTTCTGAATACTTAGCAACAAATGAAGACCTTCTCCAGATCACTCACAAGTAATAAAATTTTTGTTTTCATTGAATTAGCTTAAGCAGCAATGAAGACATTGGCCTCTGACATTTCACAAGTGAATAATAAACTTTTGAATTACTAAACAACAATGAAGACCTTGTCTCTGATCATTTCAACAACAGTGAATAAAAGTTTCTGCAATTACTTAGCAGCACAATGAAGACATTGCTCTGATCAATTTCACAAGTGAATAAAAAACTTTCTGAATAACTTAAGCAACAAATGAAGACCTGGTCTCAGATCACTTCACAAGTTAATAAAAAGTTTTCTGAATTACTTAACCAGCAAATGAAGACCAAGGTGCTCAATCAACTGTATCAAACAATAAATACTGAATCGATGGAGGTCCTTCCATAAAAAAGAATCATATATTATTTTAGGTAAAACGACAGAGGAAACTACCTTGAGCAAATCCACATTCCATTCCATAGTCTTTTTTGATTAGTTTTATTTGTGTTTTAATTGGGGAGAGTCACTTCTAAAGACAAACTTGAAAAGGTCGACATGATTCGATACACTGAGCTTGAAAGTGTTTTAAGTCAATTGAAGTTGGAAAAAAAGTGAAGGAAAGTTTGTTCCCAGGCTTTGTATATTATATATATATATATATATATAATATATAAAAAAAAAATATATATTATATATATGATATATTATATAAATATTATATATATATTATATATAATATATATATATAATATATACTATATATATATATATTATATATATATTATATATATATATATATATTTATATATATATATAATATATATCAGTAATATATATATTAATATTTATATAATATATATATAAAGCATATTTTATATATATATATATATTATATTATATATATATATATAATATATATATTTATATATATATATATATATTGACAAAAATATTTTGAAAAGATTTAACATCAACTCAAACAT
>JABUQX010032706.1:17500-27500 GCA_015478945.1 Trachelipus rathkii
CTTGCTTTTTTTAAATTGTAGTATCATTTGTCGCTAATATTATTTTATTTAATTTCATTTTGTTGCCATTGTATTATGTAAATGAATTTGTCAGAATATGTACTTTCGTGTAGAAAATACCCATACAACCACCTAATATAGGCTCTCACACTTCACACATCCACATCATCAACATACTACATATATCATACTCAGCAGAGACACACTCCAGAAACCACCTAAATAGGCTCTCACACCAGAGAAATAGGCAACGTGCAACTAGCGACCGGGCCCCAACTTTCCACAAGCAGCAGACGATATTTTTATCATCTAATAATTTTGTATCTAGGCTACGTTCAGCCTACGGCTATTCCGATCAAAGTAATTGGAACTAATAAATGTGAAGCAACATATCTTCAATATTCGGAGTATTTTTAAACACCTTTAGATTATTTAATTAAACTTTTTTTTTAAATATTTCTAAGCATATAAATTTATATACATAAAATTAATAATATATATATATTATATATAATATTATATATTTTTTTTTATATATAATATATATATATATAAAAATTTATATATATAAAAAATATATATATATATATATATATATATATATATATATATATATATATTATATATTATATATATATTATATATAATTAATATACAACTAACTATACCTATATATATAATTATATATATACCATCTACATATATAATAATATATATATATTATATAGATATATAAGGCCTTTGAGTACTCAGCAATTTATTGGGGATAGAGAAACCGCGGTGCTATTAATAACAATCCACATACGTTTGAAGACGCTTCTCTTTTTGACAGGGAGACGTGGAATACGAGATAATGGTTAGAGCACATCCTAGGACATATATATACCTCTCGCCGACGCCAGAGAGAGTGTCACATGTTCACCAAATAACCACAAGCTAGACCTACTACTATAATATCTATATACAGAAGAAAACACAACAAACAACCCTCAAGATCTAAAACTGAATATTTATACATATACTGATAATATTATAATCCACATATAGAAGTGAGAATACTCCGAGCACACATATTGCCATTGCTTCATTGATACCATATTCTATATATACTTACACTTACTTCATACACATTCACTATATATTTCTATAATTATATATATATGAGTCAAAGATCTTATATAACCTATCTTTATTTTTTATTCATTCTACTTTTAGCCTTGAGAATGGGTAGAAGATTTGATCAGCCCGAAACTATCCGGCAATTGATTTTGTAGTAACAAAACTTATCACGCTTCATGAGTCTCACACTCTCTATATCGGCTCTTATAGACGTTATAATATAAATACTCACCACAAGCATAAGACTACTAACTCAAACATCACATACATACCAATAACAAATAACTACCTACAATCACAAATACAAAACACACACATATTATTTCACTAATCAATATAACACACAACACTCCTACTACACAACAATCAGATTAACTATAATACATTCAACTATATATAATATATGATATATATATCCACTCCATATAAAACCTAATACCGATCAATCATATACTCAACCTCATATACATAACTACACCAATACACCTATAACCACTACCACCCACACACACTACACATAACTCATACACCCAATATCAAATTATAGCCCTGGCACATATTATGGATAGAGGTAACAAGAGAGATAAGCCGGTACACAGCTACTTGGGAGATCATACACGCGCTCTCAAGCCATCTATGAAGTCAAACAGTAAAGAAATCGTCAAGCGGAAGTCAGGAGTGGAGCGCGGCACACGAAACCAGCAAGTGCAATCACTTTACCACTTATCTCGCTAGCATAGGCGCCAATTAACAATAAATAGGAATAGAGATATAGCTGATACAAATATTAGACATCCTGATATCTTTACCTATGAACGCCAGTCCGCTCAAGCCCTAGATCCTCTACACAGGTGCGCAGAGGTCTATATTGGCGATGATAGACCATCTTCATCTGCAATATAAAAATCTTATTCCTTAATCATACTCGTTCGGCATAACCCACACTATGGTCAATTAATAAGATCTAACTCTTCACTACAAGACACAGACATATTAACCATCACCAAAGAAAAATAAACCAGGACTAATAACACTGTCATTACTATCGATATTCCTCAAATAGCTTTTTTTTTCAGTTTTATATATATTAAATATATATAATATATATATATATAAAATATACCTCACCCAATATACTACATATAAATAACATATATATAATACATTTCTACAAACTAATATCTTCATACAACCAAACACTAAACTCTAATCACCCACAAATACTACTATAAACATAACACACCACAACAACATACAATCAACTATATATACTACTACCAATAATAAAACAACTAAAATCAACATATATATTAACTCAAAACTATATATAATATATATATATATATATATATAATTATATTACACATAACAATACCAATAAATACCATCCCACCTTATCACATAATATATATAATATAACATATCAATCATTATAATAACATATACTATATATAAAATATGATCATACTCACATACAAGGGACACGGGAATCTCTCTACCTCCTACATACACAATACACTTCCGCACAAACAACTCTCATACATAGCTTATCCCGAATGACCAGACAAACAACAAACAATAATATACACCTGTAACATCACTCAAAAGGTGGTTCTCTGTATGTTAGATTTTAATTGTTATTTTATTATGTAAGAAAAATATTTAACGACTCTTCCGTCTGACTCCATTGTTGTAAAAGAGAGTCACCCTGAATGCTACCCGAGAATGCCTGGCACTTAAGGGAAGCGGGCAGTTAAGACTTCAAGTTACAAGAAAAGAGGTCGCATTAAACTTCGGCTCGTTAAAAAAGACCGGAGAATTGTGTTTTGGTTATAAAATTTATAATATCAATCCCCACTAATCTTATTTACTGTGAACTGGCCTCGTGTTATTTAAAGGATTGATATCATTATTTACTGTGAACTGGCCTTGTGTTATTTAAAGGATTGATAGCATTATTAATTGTTCTTAACATTGATATCATTATTTACTATTCGATTTACTTAACATTAGAAATAAAGATAAGAAGTAATCATTCCTTTCATTACCACTGGTATCAATTTCTACTAATCTATATGATTATTTCGGCTGCATCAAAAAGATACAGATTAGATACCTTACTCAGTGACCGTTATCGAAACACATACCCATCTCACTCCTCAATCGATGTTACACAGACCGTATGCCAAAAAAGTTGACCACCATAATTCAAATCAAGCTATGCCCATCAATTAAAGAAAACCAACAGTGAAACAATAAAACCACACGTGCACCAACAACCATCTCCCACACATAACCTAACAACACACAAAAACACCAAAATACCACAAAACAAACCAAAAAAACAAAAATCAGATAAATCGACTCACATTACCACACCACATAAAGCAGCATACAAATATAGACCACCACACATACAACACTAAGAGATAATTAACATATACCACTAACAAAAACAAAAAAAACAAAACAGATTACGCACATGCAGAGTATTATCATAACTCTCACCAGAGTAAATCCACACGAAGAGGACACAAACACTCGCTATTGATACGACCTCGAGAACTCAAACAATGCACAAGACCATCCACCACCAATCAACACCCATCCAGCAGATCTCCTCACACCACCCAGACCAGGCAATACAAAATATAGAGTGACCCAGCTCACAATACTTGCAACAAACACGAATCAGGATAACACGTATGATATACCACCACAGCAAGAAGTAATGACATAAGACAACATCATCACTGGATAGACGACGAATCCATCACCATCTACTCCCACTCATCCATAGGGACGCACAGGACAGCCAGAAGAATCTCCCATACTATCCCTCCATCACACGAATTTCGACATTGCCTACACGCACTCGGATCGCAGACGATGATCATATTCACCTCTCAAATAGGACAACATCGATCCAAGGAGAGGGTGAGACTTTTGGCATCAAAACTACCAAGCAAGATTACAAATTCGTTTGAAACTTCCCTAAAAGACGATTGTTATACTAAACTAGTCAAGGTAATAGAAAAACTTTATGCACCATCGCTAAGAACGCAGATAGAAGAAGTCTTTCAATCAGGGATGAGGGAGGGAGAGCTCCCATCCGATTATGCAGTTAGAATAAAAGAAATGCTTGGATTATCCACTTTCGATTCGATAACAGACAACGATGCAAAATTTATTAGAGAACTCTTTCTCTTACGATTGCCCCAGCAATTACAGATCTCCCTCATGACAACAGAGAAGAACCATGATTTTGAGGAATTAATTGAAATTGCCGACGACATATTTAACAAATTTTTCTCCCAAAACGGTGCTCGCCAATCCCCCGCGGGGGGGAGAAACTGAATGGCAACCTGTAAACGCCGTGCGACCAGCAGAAGAGAGAGTCCCCAAGCCACTTGACAGAAATTCTTCAGCCCAAGAGAGAGAAATAAGTCGACTAATAATCTCTCATGAAAAATCAGCTGAAGAGATGAGGTCACTCACCAAAAGCGTAATAGAACTCGCAAAGACGATGTGTCAGAATGCGAAGAATTCCCCCACCCCCAGCAATGATCAAAACTCAAGAGAAAGAGGCTTCAACCGATCAGCATATAACAACGTTGCAGCTGGCCCTAGTACGGAAGGCCTTTGTAGGTTCCATAAGAAGTTCTTGCACCGTTCATTTAGATGTGAGGGTCGATATTGTCCAATGTACACCTTGATATCGCAACCCCCGGCAACTCCCCCACCCCCACAACAGAACTTCAACATTTCAAAAAATGGAAAGGCTGGTCCGTGAGGCGACTCCCGGGCCAGATGGGGGTAAATAGGTGGGGGAATGACGCTTCTGTAAGTAGATATTTTTGTGATTGTTTGCCCTGCCATTCTTGTATGAATAAGTCTAATTTTGGGCGGGGAAATATTAATTTTAACTATAGTAGAAGACATTATTATAATGATAATCAAAATAATGGTAGAAATTATAGTCATAATTATAATAATAGAAATTATAGTAACTATGATAGGGACAATTTTTATAATAATAATCACCATGGTAATGAAAGCATTAATTATAGCAGTAATGTTTATAATAATGATGCACGTGTTGATCATAATAGTTTTTATAATAATAACGGGTATGCTAATCTTAATGGCCAGAATAGTAATAGGTATTTTAGTAATAATTGTAATTATATTAATCGTGGGTATGATGGAAATGTTAATTATATTAATAGATTTAAATGGAATAGAAATTTTACTTGTAAAAATAATCAAGGGCAAGAGGGGGTAATTAACAATGCATCTGAAATCGAAAGTTTTAATGATGAGAGGGTGACTCAAATGACTGAGGCAGAGACTTCTAGTGGGGTAGCTTCTCTCCCACCTGAGTCAACCTCTTCCCCACAGAAGTCCTCTTCAACTTTACATTGTAACTCAACGCATGATGAGATTAATAAAGGCAATAACAATAATAATAATGATTGTAGAATTAGGAATGATAGCCATAGTGATGGCGATAACGGTTTTGTAAATTCTTATAATTGTATTGAAAATAATAACGCTGTGACTTTTGAAGCAGCGAGCATGCTATCTCATGAGTCGCTCTGTCCCCCAGCGGAGTCAACCTATTCCCCCACCTCAGTTACTGGGGAGGTAGAGGGGGTAGATATGATTCAGACTTGTGACTCCATACTCGTTGATAAAAATAGTGATAAAAATGAATTTGTAATTAATGAAGGGGGCGAAATTCCCTTTCTGAAAATGAATTGTATTAGTTTTAGAGATGAAGGAGATTCTTTTCCTTCCGATAAGCATGAGGGATCATTAATTTTAAGGAATGATGCATGTGACTTATCTGGTAATACTGTAGTGGAAGTTTCTGGCAACTCAACTAAAATCGTTGCAGCTGTTAGAGATGTAGTTTTTGATAAATTGATAAATTGTATTATATTTCAGATAAAACTAACAATGAATCTTACTTGCTAGACACCGGAAGTTGCCTCGATCTGGTGGTTGCATCTGAATTAGATAAGGGGGGTGCCGTTATTGGCACTGCCAGAGCCGCAAATGGGGGTTGCATGAACATTTATAATAAAAGGGTGATTAAAATTGATTTGGGGTTAAACAGACTTTACAATGTGCATGCCTATGCTGCGGATATAAAATTTAATGTCCTTGGCATGCCTTTTCTCAAAAAACACGGGTTCATATTGACTTTAGGTACCATTTTTTACTAGATCCCAGCACAGACGTAGTATTTCTCCTTTGTAATGAAGCTTTTGATTTTTCCAAGCATGTTCGGAATTCTATCTTCCCCCTAGCCGCTGTCTCTTTAAATATACCGCTTTGCGAATATGAATTAGTTAATGATTTAATTAGAAAGTACCAAATCTTGTTTTTGAATCCCTATGAAGCACCTAATTTAAATTTAAAGAATGATCAGCTCAAAAGATGGCGCTTTATCTGTACAAAGTACAGGAAGAAAAGAGGCGTGGCTTATTTTAACAGCTGTGAGGACGATTTTACTGCTCGCTCACAACCCGACGCTAACGAAACTATAGGGGAGGGGGGAGGGGGGGGTAAGGATTGTACTATTGGGAGGGGGGTTAAAGATTGCACAGTTGATGAGGGGGGAGGGGAGAGAGAAGAATGTCCTTTGAAGGAAGAAATTTTGTGCGAGTTGGCGGCAAATTACCCATACCATGTGAATGTCAGCGGCCCACCAATACAATTGGGGAGTAGAAGCATAGCTCCACATCTTTTTGAGAAAGCAAAGGAGGAAATTAATAAATTATTGGACGCGGGGGTCATTTCGCGGGGAAGAAGCAATTGGGGTTTCCCAACTAGTTTCTTGCCAAAGTCGGACGGCAGAGTTCGTTTAGTCGTTGATTTGAGGTTATTGAACCAGAGGTCAACCTCTGACAATTTTACTCTGCCTAAAATTAGAGATATCTTACTGCAATTGCAACATTGCACGTTGCTAACACGGCTCGATATTCGGCAAGCTTACTATAACGTGCCAATCAGCGAGAAAACAAAGAAATATTTCACTATTACTTGTCCTTTTGGTAACTACAGTTTTAACTATTTAATACAAGGACATAAGTGTTCTTCTAGTGCCTTTCAGCGCTTCATGTCAATCTTGCTTGGAGATTTAAGGAATGTTTTTGTTTATTTAGATGACATCTTAATTGCCAGTTCGACTCTTGAAGAGCATGTTGCAATGTTGGAGAAAGTTTTAGAGAGATTAAAGTATATGAAAATTTATATGAACCCAAAAAAATGTGTACTTGCTGTCGGAGAAACAGATTTCCTAGGCTTCAATATTAGCGAGAAGGGAATTAGGCCTAGTAAGGAGAAAATCGATGCAGTGGTAAATGTTGCAAAGCCAACAACTATCAGACAACTTAGAGCATTCCTCGGTCTATATAACTTCTGCCGAATTAACATAGTCGGAGCGGCCCAATTATTGCAGCCCCTAACAAAAATGTTGAAGGGAAAACCCGCCTCCAATAAAAGAATTTCCTGGGGAGTAGAAGCCGAGCGAGCATTTCAAGAGGCTAAAGCGGCTATGGTGAGTGCCACCCTATTGTCGTTCCCTGATGAGAAAACTGAGTTACTATTATGCACGAAGGTAAGCGAGCTCACTATAGCCAACGCACTTATGGGAGAAGAAAACAATCAGACGAAGATTTTCGCACTTTACAGTACCATACTTACCGAGGCGGAAGTGGCCCTACCACAGCTGGTTAAGGAGCTCTTATGCGTCAAAAACAGTTTACAAAAATATGCTTACTTAATTGCAAATAGGAAGGTTTACATCTGTACCAGCAACAGTGGGTTAATCACGGCTTATACGAAAAAGAGTGCCATAAAGGTTCATAATATTCGGGAAATAAATTTATTAAACGCCATTGCAAATTTTGACATTGAGTTTAAATTGGTCTCTAAGGCTAAAATAAATTTGGCGATAATTTTGAACAGAATTTGGCTACGAAGAATAAGTTATAGAGGCTGGGGGTTTTGCAAGTTGCAGCTAGCTTGTAATAGAAGATGGGGATGGGGCGTGCCAAAAAGAAATTGCCATGGAAACGGAGTTACAATTGGAGAAAGAGCTTTGTGAATGGAATTCTAAGAATTCCATTGTGGAAGGATTGAGCCCTTTAAATCGCACGTTAAAAGAGCAAAACTTGCTGGAGTATTATAATAATAATAATAATTAAAATAATATAATACATAATAATAATAATAATAATAATAAAAGCGATAAGTAGTAGTTAGTAGTAGTAAGTAGTAGTAGTAGTAGTGTAAATAAAATAGTAAATAAAATAATAATAATAATAATAATAATAATAATGAGAATAATAATAATAATAATAATAATGAATAATAATAATAATAATAATAATAATAATAAGAATAATAATATAATAATAATAATAATAATAATGAGAATAATAATAATATAAAATAATAATAAATTAATAATAATAATAATAATAATAATAATAATAATAATAATAATAAAAGCGATAGTAGTAGTAGTAGTAGTAGTAGTAGTAATAGTAATAAAAATAATAATAATAATAATGTAATAATAATAATAATAATAATAATAGATAATAATTTAATAATAATAATAATAATAATATAAATAATCAATGAGATAATAATAATAATATCATAATAAATAATATAATAATAATAATATATCAATATAATAATAATAATAATAATAATAAAAGCGATGTGGTAGTAGCAGTAGTAGTAGTAGTAGTATAATATAGTAATAATAATAATAAGAATATATGATTAATAGTGACAATAATATATAGTAGCAAAGCTGGTGGCGATAAATAACTTTGATAATTTTGTGATCCAAATACTATAACTTACGTAAAAAGGGTTAAATGGAATGATGAAGAAAATTCAGGATGGGGTAGATTTCAAAGAGATAGCTATAGAACAGGAGACTGATGGTTATATAAGGGACCTAATAAAGGGGCTGAAAACTAGTGGATTGAAGGCCTGTTACAAGGAGCTCATCTATAGGGGCGAGGAGCTGTCTTTGGCGGTTGATATCTCCACAGGCACAGCTAGAAATATTAGTACCGGAAAATCTGGTGGATGATATCATAGGAAAAATACATAATACAAATCACTTGGGAATTAAACGAACTTTAACTATTCTAAGAGCGGATTTTGCCTTCAAATTTATGCATAGTAGAGTGAAGAAATTCATACAAAGTTGTGATGTCTGTCAGAAAAACAAGAGCGTTAGGAAGATATCTCCAGAGTTCGGTAGATTTAAGGAAGTCTCGGAGAAATTCGATACCCTTCATGTGGATTTGTGTAAGCTTCCGTATAGTATGGGGTTCAATTATCTGCTTGTTTTTATCGACAGGTTTAGTAAGTATCCCTTCGCTTACCCCCTTAAACAGGCGTCGGTCGACTCGGTGTTAAATGTGTTAGTGAGCGAAATTTTTCCGTTCTGTGGCTCAATAAAGAGACTCATCTCGGATCGA
Organism: Trachelipus rathkii; assembly: GCA_015478945.1. Lineage (NCBI taxonomy): Eukaryota > Metazoa > Arthropoda > Malacostraca > Isopoda > Trachelipodidae > Trachelipus > Trachelipus rathkii. The sequence goes on from JABUQX010032706.1 coordinate 27,139, forward strand.
GGAAGCCAGTTCACTGCCAAATTATTTAATGACGTATGTAATCTACTCGGCATAGATAAGATTGTCACAACACCTGGCTCACCAAACGTCAACGGCCAAGCAGAAATTTTAAATCAAGCTCTCATAGTGACGCTAAGGTGTATGATTAATGATAGGAAGAATGAAGGGTTAAAATGGCCTGAAATTTTGCCTTGGGCACTGTATTGTTTGAGAATTAGCCCTCTAAATGGACCAAGGGGTCACTCCCAGTGTTCTTATGTTTGGCCAGAACCTATCAGTGCCAGGAAGCTTGTTGCAGAAGGAGGCACTCAGTGCCACGGTCAGTCAAAGTGCCTATTTGAAGAAATTAGTGGCCTTAATGC
>JABUQX010032706.1:35000-37397 GCA_015478945.1 Trachelipus rathkii
AAAAATGTACAAAGAGAGAGTTTAGAATATCTAAAAAAAAAGTTTTACTTCCCCACTTCACATAAAATTAGGATTGATGAAAAAGTATGTGAAGGCACTAAGAAAAGTTGTAGAGCGTTTTAATTATCTTTGCACCAAGATTCCTAATTTGTCAGGAGGCAAGCTAAAGGAAGGAGTACTTGTCGGCCCAGACATACATTAGAAAACATGAAAAATGACGTATTTGAAACAAAGATAGGAGAAACAGAAAAAGAAGATTGGAGACCAATCATAGATGTTTTGAAAAACTTCCTTGGAAACAAGAAGGATCCAAATTACAAATATATTGTTCTAAAATATGTTCAGACGCCTTAAAAACCTGGGGTTTCACCATGATCATTTAAACGTTCATCTTTTCCTACACTCACATCTGATTAACTTCCCAACAATCTAAGAGCTGTGATTGCAAGAACAGGGTGACGACGGTTTCCAAGATATAAAGGAACATAGAAGACGAATCAGAAATGGAATTAGTCAGCAGATCAGCCGATTACTACTGGATGCTAAAGATGGACAATCCACACCACGAGCACAAGCCCAAAAGTCCCAAAAGATCCATCGACGAAAACTGACTTAGACTGAATTTAAATGATTATATATATATATATATAGTATATATATATATATATATATATATATATATATATATATATATATATATATATATATATATATATATATTCTTATATTATCTATATATATATATTTATTTTATATATATATATGTAATATATAAATATATATAATATATATTATAATATATATATACTAATATATAATATATAATATATATATATATATATTATATATAATATGATATATATAATTATATATATATATATATATATATATATGCTATTGCCTTATTTTAGCTGCACATTTTGTACTATGTATTCATATTTAAGTGTCAGAAATAAATTTTAATTATTAAATTTCTGTAATTTTGTTTGTTTTATACCCCTTTTATAATAACTTTACGTGATAGAAAAAACTGAGGTCACATTTGAAATCAGGACAACAAAAACAAAATAATGAACACTAAAAGGAGGACAATTTTCCTAAAGTTAAATTTTGCAGGCCTGTGCAATTTCTCAAAATGAAAAGATTAAGATCATAGCATGGAGTGCGTTGTCAAACACAATTTTTTGTATTACAAAAACATTCCTAAGAGTTGTTAACATTCATGTTTTTAATCAAGGGGTAGATTAGCTAGGTCTAGTCTACTCTAGGAAGTTATAAAAATTTGTTCTCGCTTTCTGATTATCAACGATTATTCCCGATAAGACGTTATTGTCCTAATGAAATCACTAAGCTTCATGGTTATTACTGATATGACGTCACAACTAGGTTTCCTAAAGAGGTCCAAAAAACGTTACAACCTATAATAATTTGTCAAATTTTGTGTCATAATTGGCCCGCAGGAATGTAACTACATTCATAGCAAATCGCGTTCTTTTATTGCGTGAAATGGCATGTCATTCTACATTAATATTTTACTTAAACGAAAAAATATGGCTTCCTCACTTATTTCAAAGATATCTGCTGTTAAATGCATCTTATCAAAAAGTTATAATTATTATTATTATTATTATTATTATTATTATTATTATTATTATTATTATTATTATTATTATTATTATTATTATTATTATTATTATTATTATTATTATTATTATTTTATTCCCAAGTTAGCTTATTGTACTTAGTATTACGTCCAATCTTTTTATTATTATAGAATTTAAAATAATTTATAGTATTTAACCTTAATCTAAAAATACCTAAATAATAACTGGATTTAATTTGTAAAAAAATTACTATATATATATATATATATATATATATATATAATAATATATAATATATCTATATATATATATATATACTATACCTTATATATATATAGATACTTATATTATATACTATATATATATATATAATATATATACATATAGATATATATATATTACTATACTACTATATATTAATATATATATATATATATATATATATGATATATATACGAAACTTTCCCACTGGCACAGTGATTAATAGCGAGGGCACTATTAAATTAATCACTGTGCCAGTGCGGGAAAATTTCGTGTATAATATATATATATATATATATATATATATATATATATATACTATGATATTATATATATACTATATATATAATATATAATATACTATATATATATATATCTATTTTTTAAAAGTCAACACTCACGGCATAGCCCTATTAAAGGAGCGGAACTTCTCCAGACAATTTAATACCTAAGATCCATACTAGGATCAACCCGGCCCTTCCATGCCACTCTGTCGCTCTACCGATTACTATAATAATATCTCTCTCGTGTG
>JABUQX010032707.1:0-20059 GCA_015478945.1 Trachelipus rathkii
AACACTGATTTGTTAGAGAAATGACGAGTTTTTGTAAGATATTACTGTGTTAACTGACGATAATGTGTTAGAAACGTGAGCCTGGGTTAAGTTTTTGTTGAATAATGTTAGGTTTGCCCTAGACTTTTGCTAATTTCTACGTTTATTCGTAGGTCAAATGATGTTATACTCGAAACGATTGACACTTTGATGAAGATAGTGTCAATTCATAGTTCAAGATGGTGGTATCTTTGATAGATTAGGACCTTTGTTGAGGGATTTTGTTAGATAATACGGCTTTACCTGTTGCTAATATGCTCGAAAAGTGGGAACATATCGAGTATTGTATGACCTGTTAGCTACTTTACCTTGATCAGTAGGGAATTTTTCAGGATGTTAGCTGATTATTCATACGCGAGGTATGTTAGATTTGCATTTGTACATTATATTCCTAGTCGTGGCTATGATTTGTTAGCTTTATTGATGCTGAAACTTTGTTGGTTAAGCATATATTCGTAGGTTGGTATATAAAGAACTTATTTTTTATGTTATGTTTGTCCAAAATGATGCTCGAAATATGACTTGAATCAATAGATCAATAGATCACAGGCGGGTGGGACTGGTAGGGGACTGCAGGGATGGGTGGTTTGATTTACTGATTTACTGCTTTAAAATCAGTAAACTATTACGCTTTACTGTGATATTTTATTCAAAGGACTTATTTTTATGTTATGTCAGGATAAAATTTTTTTATTTTTTGTTATGTTTGGTTAAAACTTTGTTATGTTTGCGATTATTCGCCAGGGATTATGATATTTAGACGAGGTTATGATGAATTTTTTGTTAAATGTTACGAAAGTGATGTAAAACATTTGTTACGTCAGCAATATATTCTTTGTTAGTATGATGATTAGACAGGTTTATGCTAAACTTTTGTTAAATATTACGATGTTAATGTAAAATTAACATTGATATGTTAGAGATATGCATGAAAAAAGTGTGAATAGGTTACGTTTTGTATGCAGTGTTAGTTACTTTACTGGTGTTAAGTGTGGAATTTTGTTAATGTTAACAGTTTATTCGTGTTTAAGGTGTGATAGGTTTGTCTTTGTACATTATTTTCTTAGTTCATGTTACATCATGTTAGCTTTATTGATATGGAAACCTTATTATGTTAGAGTATATTCGTTGATCAGTATGATAATTAACCACTGTTGTGATAAATTTTAGTTAATTATTACCATGTTAGTGTAAATTAACATCGTTATGTTAGAGATATGTTTGACAAAGTGTGAATAAGTTACGTTTTTGGTTGTTATGTTAGTTACTTTACTGATGTTAAGTGTGGAACTTTGTTAATGTTAACAGTTTATTCGTGTTTAAGGTGTGATAGGTTTGTCTTTGTACATTATTTTCATAGTTCATGTTACGCCATGTTAGCTTTATTGATGTGAAAACTTTGTTACGTCAGCATATATTGTTTGATCTTTGTATAAAGAACTTGATTTTATGTTATGTTTATCCAAAATGACACTCGAAATGTGACTTGAATCAATAGATCAATAGATCAATAGATCACAGATGGTCAGGAGGGAGGTTGGATAGTGGTTTGATTTAGTGATTTACTGCTTAAGGGTATGTAAAACGTTACAATTTTAGTAAAAATTTGACCTAAATCAATAGATCAATAGATCAATAGATCAATAGATCACAGATGGTCAGGAGGGTAGGTTGGGTGGCTTGATTTACTGATTTACTGATTTAGGGTATGTAAAACATGACAATTTTAGTAAAAATTTGACCTTAATCAATAGATCAATAGATCAATAGATCAATAGATCAATAGATCACAGATGGTCAGGAGGGAGGTTGGATAGTGGTTTGATTTACTGATTTACTGATTTAGGGTATGTAAAACGTTAGAATTTTAGTAAAAAATTTGACTAACTATTAGATCAAATAGATCATCAGATCAATAGACTCAATAGATCATGATTGGACAGGAGGGTAGGTTGGTTGGCTTGATTTACTGATTTACTGATTTAGGGTATGTAAAACATGACAATTTTAGTAAAAAATTTGACCTTAATCAATAGATCAATAGATCAATAGATCAATAGATCAATAGATCAATAGATCACAACTGGTCAGGAGGGTGGATGGTGGTTTGATTTACTGATTTACTGATTTAGGGTATGTAAAAACATGACAATTTTAGTAAAAAATTTGACCTTAATCAATAGATCAATAGATCAATAGATCAATAGATCAATAGATCAATAGATCACAACTGGTCAGGAAGGAGGTTGGATGGTGGTTTGATTTAGTGATTTACTGATTTAGGGTATGTAAAACATGACAATTTTAGTAAAAAATTTGACCTTAATCAATAGATCAATAGATCAATAGATCAATAGATCAATAGATCAATAGATCAATAGATCACAACTGGTCAGGAGGGCAGGTTGGGTGGCTTGATTTACTGATTTACTGCTTTAGACTATGTAAAAACGTAAATTTGAAAGTTATAAACATAAAAAGTGTAAGAAATTTTATTTATTTATTTATTTATTTATTTATTTTTTATTTCTTGATGGTTCTGAAACCTTTATTTTCGAAATCTACAGGTTCAATAACATATATAAAGACACCAACATTGTATCATTACACAAAAATTTAATAACTCGTCACCGCACCGGAGCCAGCCCCGGTGCAGCTGTCACCTTCTACTCCTCCTTCCTCATTCTTCTTCCTTCCTCCTTCCTCCTTTTCTCCTTCTTCCTTTCTTCTTCTTTCTTCCTCCTTCTTCTTCCTCTGTTTTGCATTCCATGCATTTCTTCTTCTTTTTTTTCAAAGGGGGGACCCCCCTCCGGTGGGGTCCCTAGACTCCGAAACCGAACCCAACTCCGACCTGTCCCGAACTGACTCAACTCAACCTGTCCCGACTCCGAATCCTTTCTGAGTTTCAGCCCACGACTTGCGGGCTGCGGTCCCTCTCTTCAGGGAGGATCGAGAAACGTAATCTCGTCTCCGACGAGATTACGTCATCATATAGCTCACATCCAAATTTCACTCCAATACGTTAAGCCTAAAACATGGTTTTCAGGACGAATTTGACCTTGGCTAAGGGGGCAACACCCTCTTAGGGGTGACCTACGGTCAGCAAATGTCTTGTGATCACCTATATAGAACATATACCAAGTTTGAAAACGATACGTTAACTCTAACCCATGTAGATATATATCACACTCAGAACCGGATGCGAAGAAGAAACCTCGGTGGAATTCAAAGTCGGAGGTAAAAACGATCCCTTACAGGATCAAAACAACTCAGAAGTGTTTCCTTCGGAAACACTTCTTTCGACGTAATAATAATAATAATAATGTGTTTGTGTATGCGCACGCGCGCTCAGTCTGTGTCTGTCGGCCTTCGGTCTGTTTGACCTCCAGGTGCTCGGTCGCCCAAACGCTCGTTAGGCCTAAACGCACCCACACAGATCACGCCACAAGGGCGTAAGCGCAATATCGGCGTCCACCCTCGGGGGTGACCCCCCTCTATATACATCCTACAGACTTGAAATTTACACGGATTTGAGCTTAACCCATATATAGATTATATTCCAAGTTTCAGACCTATAACTCTTATACTTTTTGAGAAAAAGCTGTGGGATCCCAAACTGTACAGATACTACTAACGGCGTAATTGGGACCGGCCCCTCGCCGTTAAGTGAAAAACGCCGGTAAGTGAATTAAGACTTTTTTTTGTGCCTCCCGAGTGCCTGCAAGGAAATCTACATACTATGTACAAATATATATTAAATGTGCAATAACACTAACTATAAAACAATGATAGGATGGGAAATTTACATATTGTATACCTTTAAATATATATTTAGTACATACAGTATACGATTTACAATTGAAAAAGAAATAGAAATATAAAGTTTTAAATGCAAATATCTTTATTTTGAGGATGCTACATCTTCGTCCGACCGTACAATGGATGTTGGATCATTTGAATCTACAAACAATCACCTTCACTTTGCAGACTGTGATAGTGATGTAGTTGGTGTAGAATCTGAAGTTGATGGCAGGCCAGATGTTTCAGTGGAAGATTGCGATGGTGGTATATTGAAGAATGGCAAAAATAAAAATCACGAAAATTAATGACTAAGAAATGGCAATTAAAAAAAATTATTTTTTATTTTTTATTTTTCATTTATTTTTTATTCTTTATTTTTTATTTTTGTTATTTTTTATCTTTTATTTATTATTGTTTCATTTTCATAGTTATTGTTTAACGTTATACTTATCTAATTTTAATATCAGTTTTAATTTTACTTTTAGTCTACTGAGGATGGATTGGTATATAATCCGAAACGTTTAGAATAAAGTTGAGAATACGACAATCTTATTAATATCACCCATGTATGGAGTTTTGTTGGCAGTGTTCGCCTTTATATATATATATATATATATATATATATATATATATATATATATATATATATATATATATATATATTTATATATATGAAGGATATATTTATATATATAGATATATATTTTATATATATATATATATATTATATATATATATATATATATATATATATATATATATATATATATATATATATATATATATATATATATATATATATATATATACGAATCGCCCAATTCGGGTAATCGAAATCGCATTAATTGATCTAAAAAAATGATGAATAATGTAATAAAACCTGAAGTTGAACTGAGAAACATTATTTTTAAGATAATTACGCATTCAATAATAAAATTAATTTTCTTTTAATGGCATGTAAAAATAAAGAAGCATGCCATACAAAATTGAAATTTGTTTATCTATACTCCCTTTTTACTCTTCAAACACAGAAATTTATTAACATTTATAACTTTAAAAAAGAGAAACAAAAGAAAACTGGCCCGGCTCAGAATCATACTATTTGAATCAACGGGATGTATGCCATCAGAGCACGGCATGTACATGAACGTCGAATTACATAGACTTATAAAGTTAAAAATTATCAGTGTCTATAAGCTGTATATATTCGGGTTAATATAGGACTATATTATTTTTATATTATCAGAAATACTTAGACTGTATTGGATTATTCCTTTCTTACAAATCAAATATAATGTAACATAATTATAAAATAAATAAGAAATGAGATTTAGAGAAGGAATTATAAACAACTTCTAAGACAGAATGAACCTGGCTCAGCTGCTAATCCTATCGTCATTAACAGAAATTTTGTCCATCTTGTCCAAAACGTCCACAAATAGTTTTCTGTATGTAAATACGTTGTTTGTAGTCATCTACTTAGTATATTAGCGTAAGAAAGCTAAACTGTTGTTCTCTAGGTTATGACCAGATTGGAAGTGCATAAAAGAGTTTTTTAATAAAGTTTTGAACATAAGGTGAGAATAGTATTAACATAGTTTAAAACTAGCTGTAGTAAATTGGGATTGGACAGAGAGGTGAGATATTCTTCCTAGATTACCCATGATAAGCGCATGTAAAGATGACACTAATCGTTACAAGGCAAAATAACACTATAACGGGGTGAAGCAAATTCAACGAGTGTTTAAGAAATGATCGTTGACGATATAATATAGTATATTATAATATTATATATATATAAACTACTAGTCAAAAATAGCGGTTATGTATCATTAATATATACTATATTAAATAGATCATAGTAATATATATATATTATAATACTTGTACTAATTATAGTTAAGGGTGGAGTAACAGTCTTTAAGTATTATTATACGTATATAGTATAAATAATATATCTGATGATGACGTCTATAGTACGCTGCCGGCTATATTAATCTGAGGTATATATAGGTATTAGTATATATATATATATATTTAGTACTTAATAATTTATAAAGATATGCTAGGTATATATATAGATAGTATATAATATATCAGTATTAATCTGCGTAACTATCAATACTTATGTAATTATTGTTAAACAGCTAAATATAGTTATATAGTATTTAAAACATCTCTTTTTGAGGGTTATGCCTCGGTGTACACGATAAAATCCGTCCCCCAACCTTATGGGTTTATAGGCATAGCAACGTCACAACTCAATTCCCCAAGATCTAGGCTTATTATTTTCTAGGCTTCCTCTAATGTGCTGATCTATACGGGCTATGCATCCATCCGGTTTCCATTTGAAGTTAGCCAGGATCTTCTTCTAGCACATGGTTAACTAGATGAGGTTTTTTTAACTCGCTCCAAGGGACCCCACTCACCACTGGTACCGCTTAGCACTCCACCGTCCTACACATCTCCCAACATCCTTTCTGATGGCAATATCGTAATTTTGTAATTTAATTTTCTTTCTCCCTTTCGTAGAGGACCAACCTTTTCATCGTATGGGAGTATGGGACACCTACCTCTAAATGTAATTGGTTCTTTTTCTGTAAGTGTTTTATAATTTAACTAATAACATATATCCGGGTCTATTACTTATTCAAATATGTCCCAGTGGGGTATGACCAATATCATTATATGATATTGATGGAATGTGTCCTTTGGTAATACTATTGCAGTGGTTTTATTTATTAATTTCATATGGATTATAATGGCAGTATCAATATTTATTAGTTATTGCATGAGTTCGTAGTGAGATGAGAGCTTGCATATGGGTATTATGATCCCTTTTCGTATAATAGTCCCATAACGTAACAGAGGTCCTCACATCCGGATAATAATGTGGGGCAAGTCTCTGAGAATATCCCCGCAACATCCTATCATCTATCAATAGCTCTTCCCGCCTTCGATATGCTTTTTGAAACCAATTGTGGTCTTTAAGCAACCAACTGACCTGTAATAGAGTTTCTCATCATCCTTTTATTTTCAAAATCTCTCCACAAATGATTCACCCTAACTTCATTTTATTTCGCTCAGATGCGAGCCCCAACTCTCATTTTGTAAAGTGTTGGGCATGAAATATGTTTTCCATTCTAAAACATCATACGGCTTTTCTTTCTTGCTGCGCTTTATAAGATTTCCTTTAAGATTTTTTAATGCCTTAATCAAAGGTTTTTCTCATTTCCATACATTCTGTGTTCTGATATCGATGTTAAAATTCATGGAGGGTAGTCCATTTGCCCTTTTTTTATTATTGAAGTTGTTCCAGCTTTGCAATCTTCATGTTCTTTTAACCAACCAATGAATTTGGTTTCCTTTTCCTTCTAAATGATTTCTTAAAATTTCACCCTCTCATTTTTGTGGGTTCTATCTATATGTGGCATTCCATACCTCCTTCATCTCTCGGGATGTATATACGGGTTGTGCACTGGTTTTTGTAGATATATTTGTGTTGCTAATGGAGGAGTTTTATTTCCTTGTTGTTGTGTTCTAAGAGTATTTATTTCAAATGCTGGTACTCAGTCTATAATTCTAAAACTATATTTCATTACTTGGCAGTTGCCAATACCTTAAATTGCCATCTATTGCTTATTTTTTGGTTTTATAAATTATGTGTTCTATAATTGCATTTTCGTACGCTGATTTCAAATCTGTTCACGGTTTTTTTTCTATCAAGTACAGTTTTTTTATATGCAGTGCGCTCTTAGACATTTTTTTGGCATGTACATTCGTCATCTGGTACTTAATGTGAAGATTGGCTTGTTCGTTCGGTATTGTTATTATTATTTTGAATAAATTCAAGGGCATTTACATTGAAGTCTTCGTCGTTCATAAACGTATGATGAAGCGTTTAGTGATTATGCTATTTGTCTGTTAATTGGTGTACAAATTTAGGAGCTTTTCGCGTACATCAGTGTTTAAAGATAGTGATTAATTTTTGCTATATTTGCGGACTACAGGATCTGAACAACTATTAGAAATGGTATCTGATAGCCAATGAAGCTTTATTTTTTGAACATTTCGGATGTTGATCTGAATTCTTCGAATTCAACGAAAAATAAGATGTATAAAGACTGTATCATAAATATAGTTAATTATATATAAAGTATAGATTAGAGGATTTCAATATTATAGAAAGTACAGGTAACACGTCTTAGTTAAAACAGAAAGAACAGAGCATAATATAATTGAGTCAGATTTTTGGTGAGAGGGCGTATGCATACTATAAGTGTAATTCGGGGTGAGTTAGTGATCAAAGATAATTGTGGGCACGCGTTAATACTGTAATGTCTGAACGTACTGTCGAACGTATGTTCGAACGTATGTCGCGAGTCGCTACGTTCGTTGGAATATTATGGGGAAGGAAACCTTACTATGCCTTGACGTTATTTCCAAATGGTTGGGGTAGGCGAATTAAAACGACCATGAGAATTGAATGTGATTTCAACATGACATGTGTACGTAAATATTTTCTAAAACATAATAAAAGTGATTCATGCAGGCTTAACAGAGCTGCCATTTTACCTAGATACACATAAATGAGATACAGTACCTGTTCGATTTGGCCACCTCATCACTAGGGGATAGTGTCTTGGCAACGATGAAGGAAACCGATGTTAGATTGAAGACTAGTACGGGAAATGAGGAGTATACTTTCGAGGAGGAAGGTGATAGCACCCCTCAAAATTCAAACCAAATGAACTGAATGATTTAGTCGGCGATTTGTATTTATCAAAGGACAAAGCCGAACTTCTTGCCTGCGGTTGAAAAAGGAAACATGTGTTTTACGCAATCGGGAACAAATAATTTTGCATGGTATATGAGCATCGCGTAAAAGAGACTTACTTGTTCTATTTTGCGGAGGACCGATGACCTCGTTGTACTGCAATTTAATGTTCATGGTCTTATGGCTTTTTTTCGGTGTACATAATTATCAGCCTCAGAATGAGACCTTTATAGATTCTGCAAACGTAGTTTTAAAAAGGGGTTTTTTACACAAATGGTAAAAATACAACCTTCAAATACCTATAGCTCACACTCTGTACAACTTTAAAAAACCTATGACATATATTGCAGTATCTGGCGAAGTATAAATATAGTGAATATGGTATGACTTCTGTGTAGTTGAATTGTGATAGGTTATGGACATTGTACTGAGACTTCATACTGGATACATGAAATATATTCATATGGTTTTCATCTTCTCACAAATAGCACTTAGATGCAATCACTGAAAAAGGAAACAGTGACCTACACGTAAAAGTATTACTCTGGTGTACAGAAACGTTGTGCCACGAACCGCTTGGTCGATTGCAATAATGGAATATGTGATATAACTTCACCTCCATCTGAATCATTAAAATTAGGTAATCATGAGCAAACAATTTGTTAAGCGCCACTCGACAAAGGACAGTGCCTGTTTCATACAGTATATTGGATGTCAGAAATTCCCCTCATAATTAAAGCTAAAGTATAAAAGGAGGAAACTATTTTGTTGGACCCAATATCCGAAAGTTGATAAGTTGAACAAAACGTTTGAATCAACAAAGACACAATGTGAATTAGAGGTATGGAATGTTATAAAGACCGTTATTGAAAGATTCCTTGGGGTACGAAAGATGTACAGCTAAACCTCACAGTCGTAGAAAATAGCGGCTATTGGAAATAAGTGAGACTCATTCGGATTGTAGAATGAGGGGTATTAAAAGTTATCATTTTGTTTGCGGACTCTTCACTTAATGATTTTTTCCTCGCCAAAATCTAGGGGCCGGGGTTACCGTAGGCAAAGGGACCGGTTCCATCAGGACTATAACGGATATGAACATAGGTATCAAGGCAGTATGGAATGACCTAACTATGCTTGCGACTAAATTGTTGGATGTATAAACAAGAGGATACAAGGCATCTTGAAGAAGGTATCAAAATGGACATAGAACATTAAAGCCGAATAATTTCAGCAAATAATGGTATCCTTTTACTTACGTATCCGTATTTGTATTTAATAATGTTTCGAGTTTTCATAAAGTAATCACACATTTAGTTTCTACATAATTTTAAGTATAAACTATTGTAGATGTTATACCTTAGCATTATGCCCTTCCAATCCAGAATAGTCGCGTCCTAGCTTTATCATTACCATTTAAAAGCTGTCGTGTTAAATTTGTAAAGAGGTAAGAATTATTTGTGGAAAATCTCGTTTATGTCGAGTGATTCGAGAAAATGAATATCATTTTCAAAATCAATCAACACGAAAAATACGTATAGGAACACTACTTCATTGCTGTAAACAAACACAATTTATTTGTTAATGATCAGGACATTGGATATATATATATATATAACTTTTACTACTATTCTATCTCATTACAACTATTATAATTCATATCTAATTCTTACTATATATACAATTACTTCTATATATAATATTAATATCTATTATATAACAATTATTTTTATAATAAGTAAAGTAACTATATATATTAATATATAGAATATATATAAGATAAAAAGAACTATAATTATATTATTATATTTATTATAATTATAATGATATATAGTAAAATATAATAATAGATATATATATACCTATAATATAGTATATAGTATTATTATATGAATATAATTAATATTATTATCGATATTGGGTAACTGAACTTATTATTATATAATATTATTATATATTATATATTACTAGTAATTAACAGCTGAGATATATAGTTAATATTATAAATTCAATTGAGACAATCTGCCCAATAATTGGACCATTTGGTCCCTATCGAGTAATGTATTGATAAAATTTCTGTAGCATTGCTACTCTTTATCTCTAAAATGTTCGCAATTCTCCTTGGCAACGAGGTGTACATTTCGTGGTTCTGTTCCCTTTAAACTTAAAGTGTTAGAAACCTAATTGTAGATTGTAGCTTGCTTCAGTTGACTCATCGTAGGTTATGCCACGAATTAATCACAGATTCATTAGTTCTTAGGCCTTCAGGAATCATGGTCGCTCTTCGTAACTAAAAATGTATGTTTTCTTATTGTTAAGATCGAACTCGTTTCGTTGTATTTAATCTGGAGTGAACACCTCTCAGTCAGATATATTTTATACCTAAACACATACCTTTCAGTGTGTTTGCTCTATGAGACTCTACTTTAATATAAATTTAAAGTAACTCTTAAGTCTACTGGGTAAAAAACATTACATTAATATTTCGTTTTTGCAGTTCAATGTGTTCCCTCACTGCTTCTTTTATAACATTGTTTAATAAATAAATTTCCAATAGAAACTCTTGTTTTCTTCCTCAATCCTCAATACTATTCTACTGATACTTCTCACTGACGGGTACTAAGATCTCTTTTGTATGGTCGTGTCTAACGCATTTTAAAACAGTTTCCTCTTCATTACTTTTTGCTCAATTAAATCCAACCTTTAAGATATCATTTATTATCGCACGAGAATTCTCATAGTTTGTCACGAATAATTGGCGCGCTGCGTCTTTATCCACTTTCCTTCGAATTCATTCAAGGTTTCATTTCTGCTTGTTTCTGAACTAGCTAATTATGAGAAAGCGTGCAGTTGAACGGTATCCCATTTTCTATTGGCCTATTTAGAAACTCAAGATATGCAGTGTAGTTGAATTCACTTTCCAATTTTCAGTCTGATTAAAGACAATACTTAAACGGTAAATTAAACCGTGGGGCGAACGACATACCGCTATATGACGAAGATCAAACCAACTGAGTGAAGTGTGAAGAATATTCTGAATGCGCCTCAGAACACCCAACCGTTGAAGCTTGTTTAGAAAAGAGAAGTAATATGAACTTCCCAATTAAGTTACGAGAAAATTATTAGGCAAGCGCCAAGAATAAGATTAGTTAAAGTGCTAAGAAACGAAGGTTTGAGATAATTGATTGTTTTCAAGATGTTATATTTCTTGAAAGCATGCTGGATGTGAAAGATTATGAGTGAGAAGATTGGAAAGATGAGAGTAACTGATTTATAAGTGAGTAATTGAAAATTCAACCTTGTTTACTTTTCTAAATTTTGCACCCAAAGGCAGCTTAAATTCAGAGAGAAAGTGACAAGATCAGAGGATGTTTCTTAGATTTGAGTCCAAACGGTGCCCTTCTAAAAATTGCAGTGAATAGCTAATTTATAGAGATATTGTTATTGTGAAATGTCGTAAAATGAAGAGAATCTAGTCTAAGCACCTGAATAATGAAGAGTGGAGTAATATAGACCATTGATTTAAAATAGGAAAAGAGTTGGGAATAGAGAATGTGTGGATTATAGTGAACTATGCGAAGTAATAGAGAAGAGGTCTTTTATGAAAACAGTGAGAGAAGAGTACGAAGAAGAATGTAAGGGGTGAACAGAGTAACGATTAAAAGCTACTGTTCAATATTTAGACATATTATGATTGAATAACACCACTATTTATAATTTATAGGACAAAATATTGTAGATTGTAGACGGTGTACGAGTATCTTACTTATCAAATACGAAACGGGCATAAGTGTATTGAAAAAGAAAACAATGAGAAGACTAGTGAAGAGACAAGATCGGTCGTAAGATTAGGCTTCTATACGAAAGCCGAGATATTGGCCGATTAGAGATACACTGTATCGACGAGAAATGAAGTGATGGTTGTTATCATAATCTTGTAGCTCGGCACTATATTGATAGGCACCTTCTCCGACAAGTTACATCATAAGAAGTAGAACAAGCAAGTCTATCACTCTACAGAAGATTTGGGTCGATATAGTTGGAGGGTATTGAAAGATAATAAGAGATTTTATTTACAATTTAGTGCAGAGAAGCATTCGTTGCCAATTCAAAAATGTGGACTAAATTTTCTTATTTGTAAATCGTAGCAGGTAACAGAATATATTCTTTTTACTTTAAGGCAAAGATCAATGCAAAAGAAGACAGACTTCTCTGTGAGTAGCAGGAGATTTCCCCATAAGATTCACTATTCCCGAGAACTATCGTGAGTCGGTAATAAAGGTATTTCCCCTTGAATATTCAGAAAGCGTGCTCAATCAATTAATACATTTATATGAAGTAAAATCTGAACTTCTTCTTAAATAGGTATATAAAGAGCTATAAATAGAAAAAGACAGAATATAAACACCGTTTACATTGCGGAGATATTATTGACAATATATTAAGCTATAAATTATGTTAGATAATACATTCATATACAATCCATTTAATTAGATACCCGAAGGAGAGTGGTATTGAAGATAGGGATATTGACGGACAAGTATCTTGCAAAGATATCGCATGTTAGTGGTGAGATAAATTGACTGTAAGCATAGTTTGAAGCATAAAGAGTTACAGTTCTTTTTATTGAGAAGTGTTATGCAACGGGAGTTTGTGGTTGACCGGTAAAAAATAAATATAAAGATAAGTGTGGGATGGAACGAAGAGAGAGAGAGAGAAAACAATTTTTTTATGAAAGATGTCAGAAGTCATCGACATTATAGAGGGAAGAAAGAGGTGTAGCCCTAGTTAAATGATTGATATCCAATTTTCCAACGTGACTCAACATAGGGTACTTTTCATTCTTTAGGCTGTAATGCAGATTGGAAGGGAATTTTAGAGATTGAAAGGCAAACACGATAACTTTTGGGATTGAAAAATATAAAATAGTAAATATGGCTAAGAGGGCTATTATACCTGGACTGAATTTTAATACAGTCATAGTCTGCCGTTATCGCAATAAATACTGAAAGGACAGAAGTCCGCTGGTCGGCTACTTAGGTATAAGGACCGAGATGTTGGCCGGAAGAACTAAGCAGAAATTAAACACAAGGTTATATTGAAAGGTAAAGATCATGGGGGTTGCACGCCTACTTACAAATCACAGAGTAGAAATCTAGCGCTCGAGTAGACTTACCGCATACTTCGACGGGACTCGTGTTGCCGAGAACTGGAGCTCTGATAGTCCTTTCCATGGGGAAATCAAAGAAGTACGAGCTGGCAAGTCCGAAGCCCTTGTTAGGCTAACGCACCACTGGAAGTCCCAAAAACATAAATCTTTCTCGGCACGTGGGCTGGGATCTTGTCTCGCGGAATGACTTGAAGAGAGAATATGAACAACGACAATCAGAGATAGTAGAGTGTTGGAGGACCCAGAGGATGGAAAGAATGTTTTACAGAATTGAAGTATCTAAGAGAGTGAGAGGTCGTAGAAAGGGGATACGATGTGAGAGTAACGATCACACTAGCGGAGTAGAGGAAAGTTAGCACTAACTGCTCGATGGTAGTTCTGGAATAGATGAAAGATGGCAATATAGCAAAGTTCACTCAACATTTATCTTGGAGACAATCTGAGAGGAAAGTCAAATGGCAGTGGTGAACTCGATTGATGATAACTTCACCAAAGAATGATAGTATTTGATCAGAAAATGTAAGAAGGAGAGAATTGCGTTATATATTCTAATTAGTTTATCAAGACTAGTCTAGAGCATTCGGACAGACTCCAAATCAAAAGACAGCGAAACAATAGACAATTCATCCATTGACCGATTGAGCTGAAATTTGAGGGAAGAAATAGTAGGAGTCAGGAGTAGAGCTTTTGAAGTCAGAACGATCAAAAAATCTATAGTTTCGTTAAGAAATAATAGGTTATAGAGCAAAGTCGAGAGGTGATTGTTCAATACAAAAGGAAAATTGTGATTTAAATACCGAGAAAGAGTTGCATACAAAATTTATGAACATACGCCTAAGAAATTGGAAATAACCGTACACATATCAAAGAATCCAGGAGCCAGGCAAAATATTCGTGACGATTGTAATTATCGACCGTTAAGCTCCATCACCGGAGGTCGTCATTGGCACATTTGGATGATAGATTAAAAAGGTAGGGGGATGGTGAGATAAGGGGCTCTATTTTTTATATTGATTGTCACGGACAATAATCGCGTGGCTAATGTCATTGTTACTGTCACCATTTTATAGGATCCTATTTCCTTTTCAAGAGGTAAGTGTTGTCTGTAATTGATTAATTTATTTGCGTGGGAATTAACAGATGGAGAGGGGCTTACTCCAATGTAAGAGATATGGACTACAATCGTAGCGCAAAAAGGAGGCAGTATAGATCATCTTGGGATCACTTGAGTATAAAGTTGATGTAACCTTTAAGACTCCATATATGCCAATAGGGGTTTAATTGTCTCATCCTTATCAAGGAGAGCTTACTTTGTGCACTGATTTTCATTCTTGGATTTTATATTTGTTAGTGATTCTGAAGATATTGTAAGTATATATATATATATTATATAAGTATATATATATTATATAATGATATTATAGTATTAAAGTTACTACTGATAAGTATATTACTATTATTAACCTATTTAAAGTTATATATATATATATATATATTATATTATAAATCAACGGATTAATATAAGTAGCTCGTTCAAATAATAATCTGATTTCGGATTAGCGACGTGGAACGGATAGCGCTGCTTGCGCAACATTCTGTGGACGGATCGGTTGCGGAGTGACGAGTTAGAAGCGTAGGACTGCATTGCTACCTAAGACCGTTGATGACGACGATGTTGGCTGCGGTAGCATGGTAGGATGACGGATAGCCGGTGAAATTGGATAAGCGGTGCATTGATATGACTAACTCCAGATACTGTACCCCACGGATGCGGAGCGTTAAAGTGCGGTGCGCAAAAATACGGTGCTCGGACAGCATTTAAAATTGTTCTGGTGAGAGTAATAATAGGTTATGTTATATATAGTTTAGGGACATAATGACTACTCTCCTGCGCGAAGTTTAGCCGGATTACAGTTAAATCGATTAGTAGATATAATATAATTACTAGATAAATGTATATGTGAGGGAAGTATATTATAGGACATTTAATTAATATAATTATATATATATATTATATAGTAATATATATATAATAATATTAATAGATCGCGAACTTACGTAAATTCTACCGATACTACTAATTTAAACTATAACACTAAAAAAATCCTAATTAATAGCCTTTATAGCTTTAGGTCTGTGCTGTAAAATGTAAACAAACTCTCAAAACTGAAGAAGGTTCATTTGATTTTTTCATCGGAAAAATCTGTTTGGAATGAGTCGATTTGGAAGAAAAACATGCCAAATCTAAAACGCCTTTGTAAGCAAGTAATAATATATAATATATAAAATTAAATAATAATTAATAATAATAATAATAATATATTTACTTACATGAAATTTAATAGAAAAGTATGATTTATAGTAAAATTATAATAATAATAATAGTATTAAATAAATAATGAGATAATTATAATAATTAGATAATAATTCAATCCAAAATAATATATATATAATAGCAGCAATTAATAGAATGAGGGATTAATTAGGAATGTTCTGTATTTTTATTCCGTTAAATATCGCACAATAATAATTATTTGGATTATTAGTCAGTCATTAATATGGTGCAACACATGACTATAAGAAGAATGTAATCGCATAATCAGCATGCATGATATCTCGAAATAAAGATCAGGATATCAGTCAAGAAAGAAGACTGATAACATATAGGGAATCAGCGTATGAATATAAATTTCTTATATGGAAAATGGGATTTTTTTTTTTTTTTTATTCTCCAAAACCACGTCACGATAAGGTAGCAGGAAGAATATACTTTAAACATATATGTAATCAGCGTATAAATATTTTTTTATAAGGGATGCTCGGATCTCCTAGAGCCGACGGTGGGGAACAGAGGGGGAGGGCGGAAAGTATGTATATTCATACCACCGTTAGGGGGAAGGGCGGACAAAAGGAACCCGCCGCGACACAATCAAATACAAAAGAGCGGGAGGTTCCCCGGAGACCCTTGACCCGGATGGGGCGCCGCCAAATGAGGTACATTACCTTCGTGCTACGTCACTCGCCCCCGCAGGGAGATGCCTTACAGAGACACAATAAAACATCTAGACTCAATGCTATAGTATTAACTCTTATAGCGATTTACCCTTGGATGGTATTCTTTTTAGTTTAATAAAAAATATAAAAACTTTATTTCAAACATTTATTTCTATGTATAAGCGCATGATCATCAATTATATTTTTACGCATATAGGTTGTTTCGCTAATAGGTACTGAGCCTATCGATCGAGTTTGATTATTTCCGGAGATATAATCTTAAAAAATAAAGTAATACAAATCAAGTAAAAATTTTTTTTTTAACATTATAATTCCATACGATACATCTATAAATTGAAAGCTAAGTGATCTTCGTTCCCAATTATTATTAGTCATATTATTTCTCGTTTTATCTTTGTATCTACTCTATTAGTTTTCGAGTATTATCTATACATGGGTGAACTTCTTTCTTAAAAGGCTTTCTCAGCACCATATAAACATTTATCAGTTAATTAATTAAGTAATAACTATTCAAGATACATTTATTACATTAATATAATATATAATATCAACTGGATATGATTGACTTTAAAATTATTATATTGTAAATAAATAATCATTATATGAATTGATATAATAATAATAAGCTATATATTTTAATACATTTATAAATCTATAACTACTTAAATACTATTACTATTAATAATATTATAATGTCTAATAAAACTGTCTCAAGAACATAATGAATAATTAATTAATTATATAATAACAGATAATAAGTCAGATTTATTAATCTATCAAATGGAGAATTGGAATGTAATATGTCTAGATAATTCTAATAATAATTATAATCCCAATAACAAGTTTGTCGAAATCAATAAAGTTATACATTAGGGATACAGATGTATATATCTATAATAATTAATCAATTATAAGAATAGATAGTAATTTAAATAAAATAAATCAATTATGGTATAATTTTACTCTATTTGAATTTTTATTTAAATTATTAGCTATCACATCCTGAAGTTAACTATTCTAAACGTTAACTCGATAAGCATTTTCTTAATCCACCAGTGGTTGTGGAATAGAAAACTAAATAGACATAAGAAAATTAACATCTAATTTTTTTTTGTTCTATTTTATAAATATTGAATGATCAAGCAATGTATAAAATTTCCGCTATATATAATATATGTTTACTGATATTATTTAAATAATTTTATAGAAAAGGTAAAACAATATTTTTTTTAAAATACTTTTTGCTCAGGAACTAATAATCTTTTTAACAATTTTAAATACATAATAAATTGGGATTTGAGAAATTATAAACATTCATAATCTCTATGACCACGCTTATATCATCCTTTAGTGATATCTTAGTATAACTCCTGCTTTCATGTACTTTCTTATATTATTGCCTGCTTTATTATAGAAATTGACTAAATGATAAAGTTAGTAACTAGTAATATATGTCATGTACATATATTTATAGTATAATCGTTATAGTCACTGTTGAGAGTAAATATATAAGAACTATTCTCATTATCATGTATACTTTACGATTAAGATATATATCATATAATTATACAATACTATATTTTGCCTAATGATATATATAACGATATATATGTATATAATAAAATTAATTATATATATATTATAGTATAATATATTATATTATATGATATATGATATATATTATAATATATTGTATAGGTGAAGGTTAACCATAAAGGAAGGAAAAACTATTGACTTTTGAGGAAAGTTTTTGGTTAAAAGAAAATGTCTACTATATAGATCCTTTCTGCCATGAAAAGAACAGGTATTTAAAAAGAAAAAAAAAAAAAAAAAAATTTTGGAATTTTCTTATTATAAATTATGTACTAGCAGACGCATGGCTTTGTCGTGAGTATCTTTAGATCGTGCAACAAATTGTTTTAAATGGGTTTATGCAAATGTTTGTATATTTAATTTTTTTTTAGAACTAATAGGAATCTCAAGGGTAATACAACGTTCCACCGATGACAAGGTAGATTGGGTCTCATCGGAGCCTTTACACCGGGAACGTAGCAGGAAGTAGGGACTATACGTTTCCCCCCTATCGGGGAGGTCTCCGGAACCCCGCTCTTTAGGTGATTGTCTGGTGTGGTTTCGACGGGGATTCTCCTTAAACCGGCCAGCTGTTCCTCCTAACGGGGTTAATGTGAATAAAGCGGTCCCCACTCCCCTCTGTATCCCACGTCCGGCATAGTAAAGCCCGCCTTACTTGGATGTGTAAGATTATATACTGGTCTATATAGTCTATCAGGGTATTTTACCTCGGCAATAGGGGGCTCGAGCGAACGGGGAACAGGGGGGGGGACGTTTTGCCTACCCCGTTAGGGGAGGCGTAGCAGAAACGCTCCCAGCGCACAAATGTCGCAACGACATACAAAGAGATCAGACGATGCAGAGCAGGGGGCTTCCGATTGGAGACCACATTCGGAGGGGGGGACATAGTTCCTTACCCTGGGTGGGTTCAACGGAAAATCTGGCCGAAGTAAGACCCCGACTCCTGCCATCGGTGGCGGTATTGGATTCCCTTAGGGAAGTTCTTTCTTCCACTGTATTAGTGTCTTACTTAAAAAGAATAAATTAATAATTAATTAAGATAAAATTAGAATAAGAACAATGAACTGCTTTAAGACAACATTTAAACTAAGATTTTCATTTCACCGATCTTAAAAAACGTACCTTACGTCAAGTGATGGACGTGTCTAGAAGTAATCTAAATCGTAAAAAAACAAAAAACTTTAAAATAACATTGTCTTTTTGCCGATAAGTTCGTGACTTCCCTCACTATACTAATAAGGATGCCTAATTAGACTCTGCTAATATCTCATTCTGCTTCTAAATAAAGCTTTCTTCTTAAAGGGTCTAATATAGTTTTTTCCTTTCGCTTATAGGTAAGCTCTTTCACCTATACTAAGAATACATTACACATGTCTAAAAGGAGTATATATAAGTAGTAGGGGTGATACAATAATTCTAAAATCATATTCGGAATCTGCATAAAAAAGGTATAAAATGTACAATTATCATGAATATTAAATCATATAATTATATTAAATTTAATAATATAATTAATTAATTATATATACTGTAATAATTATCAGCTTAGAATTACAATTATTACCGATTTATTATATATAAGTCAGTCCTATAATGTTATTTAATTTATGTATATTATACTATGATACATATATAATATATATATAATATAATATTATATAAATATA
>JABUQX010032708.1:0-16667 GCA_015478945.1 Trachelipus rathkii
AGATTGAGACCTTGAAAAAATGCAAGAGTGAGAGTACCTTGAAAAAATGTAAAAAGAGATGTTAAGGTGATTACTAATATAGCAATGTAAGTTTACTTTAATATTCATGTATAGCATTATGTTATGTAAGGTTAAAGAAATGAATGTACTCATACCTCAGTCGATGCTGAGGACTTCTTATGGAGAAGTAGGAGATGCCAACAGCATTAAACACATTAGAGCAGTCAAGGTGACAAGAGATCTATAAAAATTATAAAGAGTTTCTACTCACGTATCCATTGAAAGGCATAAATATAAAAAACAATATTTGCTCCATTTAAAATTAAAATACATTTGGTTTAAATCCTACCAAGACAGCAGTTCTTACCATATGAAAGAAAAATGTTAATTTAGAAAAATGCGTCGTGCATTACATCATTGGAGATTGCTGTAAAAAGGAAAGACAAATAAGCATATATTATCAGATAATTGATGATAGTTGATGGTAAGGATTTAAAATCCATAAAATATATATATATATATATATATATATATATATATATATATATATATATATATATATATATATATATATATATATATATATATAAGAGTTATATATATATATATATATATATATATATATCAGAAATGGGCACTTCCGCTCTTTAGTATAGTGGGGCAATTTGGTCCAGTGGCTCAAAATAGCCTTTTAAAATGTAAAATATATCTTCAAAGATGTAAAATATTGGTTTTATTTTAGGTATTAATTTTTTATGAAACCTTTAATTTAAGTCCAATAATTTGCTATATGTTTCCTAGCACTATAAAATTGGGTAAATTTTAGGCTTATTACTAAGAATCATATAGGTCAAAATAATTGTACTACACTATTGAAAATTAATATATAGTACTTAAAAATAGTTCATAACCTTAATGCAATCGTGTTGGAGTCATTCAGGCAAGAGATACAATGTTTTATTATAAAATTGTAACATACCTGGTCCAGGTTTAAAAAATTTGCGTGGGGCAATTTGGTCCACATTGAAATGTTCATTAAATTAAATTTAATACTTTTTACAAAAAGATGTCCGAAATATAATGTTTAAAATAATTTTTACACTTTTACAACAAGATAGGTAGGTAAAGTTTTCACATAGGCCTAATTAATTTGTACAATTTTTTCAGCAAGATGATTCACACTTACGCAAAAGTACACGGCAGGACAAAATGATACTCTGATGATGATGTTGCCAGTCCCTTAAGCAGTTGTTTTTGCATTGGTGCTTACGAACGTAATATGCCTAACGCTCGAGTTTGCGTTCGTTTTCTCAAACTTTTCGTTTTTGTAAAACTGCGCAAAATCGTAAAAACGCCTACCAAACGTAAAGAATTTCCTTAGTTCTGTGTAATATAAACTAAAAAGAATAGCAACCTTGCAGAATTAATTACATATTAGCAGTCTAGTTTTTGTCAAACAGCGTAGGTCATAGGTTTAGCCACTCTCAAACGTAAAGAATTCAACTTAATTCTGTGTAATATAGAATAAAAAAGAATTATTTAAGGAAATTTACGTTTGGTGAGCATTTTTTTACGATTTTGGTGTTTGACAAAAAACGAACGCAAACTCGAACATTTTATTACGTTTGTAAACCCAATTTCATAAAATAATATTGTAATACCATTATGTTTTAAAAATAGACCTAAACGTTTGAGTTTGCGTTCATTTTGTCAAATAGCGCTTAGGTTTGTTTTTAATAACACGTAGATCGTAAAAACGTCACCAAACGTAAAGAATTTCCTTAATTCTGTATAAAAATAGAATAAAAAGAATAGCAACCTTACAGAATTAAGGGAAATTCCTTGTTCGGCGAGCATTTTATTACGATTTTCGGGTTTGACAAAAACGAACGCAAACTTGAACATTTTATTATGTCCTTTTCGAACCCAATTTCTTAAAATATTGTAATACCATTGTTTAAAAATGAAAACTGACATCATAGTTTATCAAATAAAAACACTTTAATGAGGATTCTTAGGGATTTGAAAATTGAAGTGGACCCCCGAATTGCTCTTTCCCCAAAAACGGGGGCAATTCGGGTCCACGTTACTTACTGGTTTCTAACATTAATCCTTATATTATATATGCTACAAATACAATTATACTAATTTAACAATTAAAAAATAAATATTACAATATATAAAAAAAAATAAAGTTCCATAAACCTTAGCATTTTGAGTACCCCCTGATTTTGGACCGAATTGCCCTATTTTACGGTATATATATATATATATATATATATATATATATATATATATATATATATATATATATATATATATATATATATATATATAATATATATATATTATATAAATATATATATATATATATACGTATATATATATATATATATATATATATATATACCGGTATATAATAATGTAATATATAATATTATATACAATTATACATAATACTAAATACATAGCCTATAATATATTGTTCACAAGACATTTGAGTTTCACATATATCACAACTACCACAAACAAATGTTACTATTTTAGTTATTAAATTATCACTAAGCAACACACAGCGATGTACATATTAATATTCTGTCTGTTTTATACATTAATGAAGCATTGATATCATACCATAAATAGCTTACTCAAAACCAAACTTCGAAATATTACAACTCAGCAAAATTGAAATGAATATAAATTTCATTAAGCTGTAGTTTGTATTTATACTCAAAATATATTTGTGTTCATGTGTGAAACTGTGTGACTTTGGGTGTCTGTGTTTAGAACATTACATACAATCTTAAATCCATTAATTAGTTGGTAGATTTTTCTGATTCAAATTTTAAGTAATAAATTTTAAAAATATCTCCAGTTCCATCAAAATGGGGTGGGGGGATGTCATGTGCTAGGGGTAGGGGGTCGCATAACTGCAACATTTCACATACTGTTAAATCATCATGCTGCTAAAGCCCTTATATAGTGTGAAATTTAGAAATTTGACAAAAGTATTAGTTTTGACCCACCCTAATATATATATATATATATATATATATATATATATATATATATATATATATATATATATATATATATATATATAAAAAGCAGTTGATAGAGTTATATATATATATATATTTATTATTAGTATATATATATATATATATATATATATATATATATATATATATATATATATTTATATATATATATATATATATATATATATATATATATATATATATATATATATATATATATATATATATATATATATATATATATATTTATTTATTTATTAATGGATTTCCATAAAATAGTTTATCAAAAGTAGTGGTTAGTAATTACTAAAAGAAGCTGTTAAATTTAGAAGTTAATTAATTATTCCAAAGAATTAAATAAAACGTCAATTTCAATAAATGACTATATATATTTTCAACATGATCTGTAAAGAAGGAAGTATAAGGAGAGATATTTGAAATTATGAAAGAATAAACAGAATGATACCAGAGAAAGGAAGATTAAGAGAAAAGGATGAATTGTTACTTAGGTATTTTGAATTTTCAAGAAGAGATCGCTAAAGAATTTATAAAAGATTTTTGATCTAATGGAAGAATGTATTAACATGGAAAATTAATAAAAGGATGGAATAGTCGTAATAGAAAAAGAGGTTATGGAGAGATGGAAGGAATATGTTGCAGAATTATTTAGAGATGATTAACCAGCCTTTAAGCATCCATTCTACAGTATGGAAGATATGAAAACTGCTGTAGGGAATATTAAAACAAAAAAAGTGGTTGGTGAGGAGGGAATTGTGTAAGAAATGTGCTGACCTTGTGAGAATATGCTATTGAGAAGTTAATAGCTTTAGCATATTAATTAGATCTGTGAATCTGGGAAAGTAACATTGGGAGCAAATGTGTGAATTAATTTTCATTGTGATACCAAAAAAACAAAAACAAAAAAAAGAATTTATTAAACTGAAAGTCTTTGTGCTAACCCCTGATCAGATAGGTCTTTGCCTGCACAACTGACCATAAATGTTTATAATTTGGAATGGAATATAATAATATATATGAGCCACACTTATATTTAATAAAAGTTTCAATAATTTTATAAATGAAATCTTGTTTCTTTCATAGATTTTGAGAGGTATTTCTTGAATATTCAGAAAATTTTTATAAAAATAAATCTTATATATCTGTATAATATATTAAATTTCCAATGATCTCTGCTTTTTTCATACCCACTTTTTCTAATTATTTTTATGCCAAATGATTTTGGATGGCAGAGTCAAAAACTGACCCTCCAAAAAAATTTTCTTTTTAGCAAATATATGCAAGTAATTTCTTTGTTGATGAAATAGTTAAACTTTTATAATTGCGTTTAACTAACAAGTTTTCAACATCAACATCATGTGATTCAAAAGCACACTGGAGTTTTAATCAAACTATTAAAATCCATTTCAATTTAAATGTTTTAAATATTGTTGAGATATTCTGTATTTTCTCAATTTTAAAATATTTGGTGATAATCATCCATACATTTCATTTGTATTCATCTCTCAATAAAAAGTTTGTTTTTAAGTATTAGTCCAATCCAGGCTTATACTCCAAAATTATCTCAATCTCGTTATTGACTATAAAGAGTTTTTTTTTTTTTTTTTTATTCAAATGAAATTGCCTCTTTTCATGAATATTTATTCATTGTTTAATATTTGATTGTATTACATCCCTTTAGGCTTACTTACATCTTTTTATTTAATTTCAGATCTTTCCCAGCAATGAAACAAACTTTGCTTTAGCAGATAACATTAAAAATGAAGAATTAGACCAAAAGGCATCAATAAAGTCAGAAATGAGGGAACCAAATGTTGAATTTGTGTTTGATGAAGAGCTTGTCAGCACTCAAATCATAAAATCTGGTAATCTGAAGATGATTGCAGAGTATTCAAGTGCTAAACAAGTAGATGTATGTTGATTCTTTTGTGTTATTTTTTACCTAAGTTAGAAACATATTGAGAACAGAAAATTATTATTATTATTATTATTATTATTATTCTACTGATACAGTATAGCCGCTCTTTTTGCGTGCATTGGTAGTCCCTGTGCACATCATCAAAAAAATATTATTATTATTATTATTATTATTATTATTATTATTATTATTATTATTATTATTATTTATTATTATTATTATTATTATTATTATTATTATTATTATTATTATTATTATTATTATTATTATTATTATTATTATTATTATTATTATTATTATTATTATTATTATTATTTTTATTATTATTATTATTATTATTATTATTATTATTATTATTATTATTATTATTATTATTATTATTATTATTATTATTATTATTATTATTATTGATAAAATGACCAGTGGCAGGAGACAACAACTACTTACTGAATATAAGAATGACAATCCTTTTGAAGCAAGAAGGGATTTATGATTGAAACAATAGATAAAAGAATACTTTCTAAGATAGATAAGATATACCTAATTACTAATATTGGTTATTTAACAGTTTTATAATATATACAAACAAGAACTACCCAGACAACTACCGGTCGACCAATAATCGACCAGGCATTGAGGCACTTTCAAATCTAGAAGTACCTCCACAGATTACGTTACTTTATTATTTTCCTACACACTACTTCAATCCTACATCAACGTTTGCTGTTTCAACACTGACTGCACCCTAAACTCTGGTCCTCTTCTTTATTCCATGAACACTTTCCACCATCTGCTACGACTGCTTCTTCACATTAGTACATCCACCCTTTATTGGATCTTCTTTTCTTTTATTATTTATTAATACTTTATTGTTAGCATAATATATTTTGTTTGTTATTTAACAGCTGAAAAATACAGCAAAATACAGAATCAAGTAATAAAGAATCAAGTAATAAAAACATGAAATCATAACTATACTACACTTACTCTACTTGCTAACTACATCCTGACTTTGGTCAGGAGCACTAATAATCAAAACTATGAGGAGACACGTCCATCTTCAACGTTGAAACTTTACCACCCATCATTAGCCAATCCTGCAATAACAAAAAATACCACCAATTTTATACCTTTCTTTCTCCCTCTTTTTTCACCCACTTCTCTTTCACTTCCTCACAGACACAAACATCACCTAAGACCCAAAACGCCCTACTAACTTATACCAGAACTTGACTTATAGAAATAACACTAAAAAACGGTATGTATACTCTTCAACATCACTAACCACTTTTTCACTTTTCTCACATTGTTTGACCAATAATCATAATCACTCTCTGTATCTTGCCAACTTTTCCACGGTAATACCTCTTCTTGCACTCTTCTCTTTCATCTTCACTCCTACTATCTTCATCTTCACTGCTCTCATACCCATACTTTTTCCTCCTAGTATCAAAACTCAACTTCTTTCTGCCGTATTCTTCATTTATATCTTCCTCATCCCTTTTACTAAGACCACACACAAACCCTCCTTCTTCTCCCACATTCTCTTTCACATCCACCACTTTTGTAACATCAATATTGACTTCCTCACTAGGCTTCACTTTTCTCTTATTATCTTCAACTTCCTCACTACTAAGTTCACTACTAGCATTCCAGTTCCATCTCCTCCATCTTTCAAACCTCTTTATCTTTTTTCTCTGGCACTCAATTTCTTTTTCACTCCTTTTACTTCAGTTTCATTTTTTCTTTCCTCATCACTCTTGCTATTTTTCTTTGACACTACTTCTTTTATCCTGACATTACCTTTGACTTATCTTCCACTTTTGCTGCTGACACATACCATAACCTCTTGTCTCTATTCTCATCATATTTTCTTTCTTTTATACCTTCTTTAGTGAATCCCACATCACATATATCTTCAATCAACTTCATAATCTCTTCATTTTCATTTGTCTCTTCCTTTTTACTTTCCGACATGTACCCTGAATTACAAGTATTCACACTTACACTAATACCTCTATCTATGCTACGAAACTGCCCTCGATCATCTCTTGGCACATATTCACCAAAATTCTTTACTCTACTCATATTAGGACTCTTCCCTACCACCATATTCACATACCTTTTATCAGTTATCTTCATATGACAATACTTTCATAAATGATACTCAGAACCACATATGTCACACTTCTTTACATATCCGAATCAATTCTTTCTATTCACACCACTATATTCCCACACCATATCTCTCATTGTTCCTCCAACTAGTTTTTACCTCCTTCATTTCCCAACAATTCCCTAGAATCTTTTATTACCTCTTTCATCTTTATCCACTGTTCTACCATATCCTCTCACTACATCTGTCTTTTTACTTGCCTGATTCATCATTTCTTGTACTCTTCCTACATCTTGTCCTCCTTTCCTACCATCACATACATTATTCGGATTCACTGGACACTTAAATGCGAAATGAAACTGTGATCTACATATTAAATACTCCCTAACATTACCAAACCTGTCCTTGACATTCATTCTTTTACCATCTGTCCACTCACCATTTTCCTTGCTATGCCCATCACCATTCTTTCTTTGTTACTTCTGTCTTCCATACCAGCCACTACCTACTTCTTCTGCCATCTTCACTCTATCATCACTTATTTTTCCTAGTCTTTCACATACATTCACCAATGCATCACGAAAAGTTTTAAAATCCCACTCTCCCTTACCACAATATGCTAATACCATCTGCCTCTGATTTGTACTAACATTAGCTCCCTCCAATAAATGTACATTCTGTTTTGGGTTCCGGTAGGGTGCTCTTTGAACAACCATATATTGGATGATAGGTGCTGAAGGTGATGGAGTGTAATTAGCTAGATTTGGTTGGAATTTTTTGTAAACAAATATGATGGTCAAGGTGCTCAAAACAGCGATGAGTATGGAAAGGCTTGACAAGGAGAATGTGTGTGTATATTGTTTATTTCATGGGTCTGTAAAGCTTGATTTATGTTATCTAATGAGGTGTCCCAATGGGGATTTATAGGTTTCAATTTTAAATCAGAAGTTAGGGAAGTAATGTTTGGAATGAAATCATGGTGTATGTTGAGGTGCTCAGGAAATTGTAAATCCTTTGTAATCCAACTGGTTTGCAAGGATGAATGGGAAGGATATTTGAATAGATATTTGTCTGAGACAAAAGTATAGCCCTGAGGAAGGTAGAATAGGTCATTAGTGACTAGCTTGGGTTGTTTTCTGGGACAAGAGATAGATGCTACTATGGGGGAAAGAAAAGAAAGTAAAGTTTGGTTTCCAACTTGAAGGTTGTAAGGTAATTTGTAAGAATAAGGGCTATAGTTGCAGAAGGTAGTTGTGTTTGTTTCAAGTATTACAGATAGAATGCAATTCTTGTAGTCGACTGTTTGGATGGAGTTAGAAGAGAAACAGATGTTCTTGGAATCTAAGTGTTTGCAGATGCCTTCACAAAGGTTTTTACTGTAAGTGTATTTCAAAGTTTAGTGGTTGAAAAGGTAGTAAGGGTATGGATTGTGTAATATAATTTTTGGATAAGTCACATTGAATGGAGCGGGGAATTGAATTATGTTGTTGACTTAAATGGGAGGGAGTTTCTTCGGAAAAGGGAATGATTGTGGAAAGAATGTAAGGGTTGTTTGTCTTTATGGATGCAAGACCAGGAAAAGGATAAGAACTTGTAGAAAGTTTCATTTGAATGAGCCATGGAGATTTTTACTACTCCATCAAGCGGGATTCGACAACCACTGGACTCCGCGTCGCTAAGTTAACAGTAAACGGGCGCTCTATCCACTAGGCCATCCACATTCCCAACAAAGAACGTTTTCAAAGTCTAGCTTTGTAAAGCTCCGGTTTTCTCCTCCAAAATTGCTGAGGTTGGTGCTATAGGTTGGTGATGAAAATTTTGACTATTATTGCGGATAAAGTCATGCATGATTTCATAAGAATACAAGTTAAAGGGGTGTTGTGGGTATTTGGCAGAGAGTTCAAATGTTTTTGATACCGTGTGTGATAAGGTATTGTGCGTATGTTGTCTGAGATCACCTTTTCTAAGTTTAGATATAGATTTAGCTTTAAGATTTCTTGGTGTAATTCTATAGAGGAGATGGAAGAGTTAAGGTATTTTGTTAAAATGATTTGATTTTCCTTAATTTCTGTTAATGTGTTGATAGTTTTGTGTACTTGCTCTTTTAATTTATACATGTGAGTTCTTGTATCTTGTAGGAGGTTAATTTTGGTGTCAATCTTTTGTTTATCGATAATAGTGGCTGTGCTGAATAAAAATTGTTATACTGTTCCACCAACATCAATGAGTTTAGTAGTAGTAGTAGCAGTCCTCTTTTACGTGTCGTTGGGTTAGCTGGGGTTTGAACTTTTGAAATGAGATAATATCCAGGGTCTTGGGAAATGATTTTAATTTGTTTTTGTCTTTCAGGTAATAGGGAGTTTATATATTTTAATTCCAGTGATAGAAGGGGGTTGAAGTTGTGTAAAATCTATTATTAAATCTTTGCTGTAAGTATGGTATACAAGATTCTGTTAAATATACATTTTGACTCACGATCTCCTTTATCATAAATTCCTTTTGTGCACCTTAAATCGGTGTTTATATTCAGATAACTAG
This sequence comes from Trachelipus rathkii, assembly GCA_015478945.1. NCBI lineage: Eukaryota > Metazoa > Arthropoda > Malacostraca > Isopoda > Trachelipodidae > Trachelipus > Trachelipus rathkii. Next base: position 9,632 of record JABUQX010032708.1, read on the forward strand.
TGATGAACCTGGTTTTTCCTGTGTGTTTCATGACAAATCCTGAATGAGAAAAAGCAATTAATTCTGTACTTTCGCAAATGCATTGTTGTGGATCAGATTGCACAAAGTGAACTTCGACATTGAAGTGTTATAATAAATGTTAATTATATATAAACATAATTCAATGTTTTAAAATTTAAAATGCAAATATTAAAGATAACAAAGTTATGTTTTAAAGTTATAACTTACCTTAAAGTTTCATTAATGAGATGGTTGATCTTGCTTTACTTTGTAATCAGTACGTAAAAATGTACGTTTATAGTGCATACATGTACCACAAAAATTGGTCAAGCCTAGATAAACTTGTTCTGTTACTCCAACATTTCCATTTATTCTTCTTTCTTCTTTCTTCACCCTACCTTATTTTCCCCAGACTTGGGAGTAAAGGGAGCGCTTACAAGCATCGGAAAAAGAAAAAGCAGTAGGAGAGTTATGACAAATGAGGAACATCAAAGTTAGAATTACAAACCCCCAAATCTGTACCATTAATCATTTCAACCATTTTCGGGCCACTCTGAAAGTCCATCTTAAAGCTTCATGGGGACCCCGACGGACCACTCACTATGGTAATGTCAATGTAAAGGGTTCATACCTTGGCCCAGGTTGGGCCACAACCATGCCCCCCATACAAAACCCGCCATTCTCTCCTATCATGCACCTTTATTCTCGCCCTCTTTGCCAAACTCACATTATTCTTCCTTCAGCCATTCGTTCACCGACTCAATCCCACTTTCTCTTCGGTCTCCAGCCGGTCCCGGTTCCCAACACAACACTCCACTATACATCCCGCATTAACCAACCGACTATCTTCAATCATCCTTTCCACGTGACCAATCCATTTCAACATCTTCATTTATTCTTTCATTTACCCCTTTTTCACACCACACAACTCTCTAATAACGTTCAATCTCATTTATTTAAATTCTTCTCACACCTTAGCTATGCCCTAAGATTGTCCATTCTGAAACATTGAACTTCTAGATTTACATTTCTTAATTCCAACAGACATAGTCTCACTCCATACAATAAACATCAGGTACAACATACCCCTCATGTAAGACTCTACCGCACTCAAGACTTAGTCCCCTTTACATTCACAACGATTTAATTGCACCCACCAGCCACTTTCCTTGCCATTCACAACTTTCCTACTACAACCTGCATCATCTGCCGCTTCCCTTGTTCATCCAACACATACCCTAAAATATTTAAACTCAGAAACATTTTAAAACTGCTCCCTATCCAAAATAATTCCACTGGGACTGGTCCTCACTCACAACATACCTTACTCTTATCTACACTTTACTTTCAAACCTCTTTTTACATACCCTGCCAATCTCTCTACCCCATGCCTCTCAAACTCTCTTCAGATTCGCACCACAGAACCAAATCATCCGCATATAATAGGTAACGGAGCACCTCTTCTTCTCATCTCATTCTCACATCATTCTATACACATTTCCTGCATTCACCTCGAATTCTTTCATAACCCATCCATATAACCAAATTGAATAACCAAGGAGACATAAACAAACATGTCTCACTCCCTATTAATCCTAAACCAATCACAATTGTCCTTTTTATCTTACACATGCTTCACTATCGTCTCCATACATTACTTTATTGATTCCATTGCAGAAGCCCTACCACCACCCATATATTCACCTAATAAACCTGCCATAAAGCCTTCCCTATTAAACTCTATCATACGTCCCTGTTTATGTAAATTCCCATAAAACTAATATAATTTATTCTTCTTCTCCTCATCTTTCTCATTCTATTGTTTCAATGTAAAGATTTGAATCCCACATCCTCTACCATCCTAAACGCGACTTGTTCCTTCACCAACTCAGTTCCTTCAAAGTACTCGGACGCGCACTCTTTCGACCAAAATAACCAGCATATACTTCCCTACAACACTCAATAAACTTATTCCCTAAATAAATTTCTCACAGTCCCTTTTTTCTTCCCTTAGCATTAAATCAGGGTTACTATTACCGCTCCTCCAATCCCTTGGAACTATAACCCCTCGCATAAACGCCTTTATTACAAACTTGCCAAATCCCAATCAAATCCACCAATTCCTCGCTCCGCTCTTGAAATATTCTCACTAGTAATCTTCATCTATACCTGCTAGAATTTGACCATTCTTCAACTTTCTCACCCTACCATTACCGTCTCCTTACTAATAACCCATCCCCAAAAAATACCTATTCCTTCTTTTGCAACCATCAAAACCAACACACATTCACTAACACCTCATATTACTTGTTACAATATTATGCAAGATTTTCGAAGTGTTCTTTCAACTCCCTCACATCCATTTCACAGTTACAAAAGCACCATCCCTATTCATTATTCTTAAGCAGATTCCCTTATTCTCATTCTTTAACTTTCGCGCCTTCTTCCAGAAGAAGCTTCCTATTTCCTTGTATGTCCTCATTCATCCTCCTTCCAAACTGTTTCATCTCTTTTCCTCCATTTCTCCTACGTTGCACTTTTATATTTTCTTTTTTTCTTCCTTATATTAACCACAAATCTTTTCTTTTTGAAACTTTCGTTTTGTGCTTTTAGTACATTCAACCACGCTTCTTTTCCATTTCTTCTTCTTCCATTTATAATTCTTTAATATTTTCATAATGCACGAAACACTTTTTAAACTCCCCCCACCCTGTTTCGTGGCCTTTCTGATATGCACTGCATAACTAATTGCCATCTTGTTCTCAATTACTCATTTGTCATCAGAAGTTGAATTGTTATCGGTGAGCAACGGGTGGGTTTTTTTATTTGTTTATTTGATTTATTTTTTAATCTTATAATAACATCGTTTTAAATCTTTACAAGCCTAAAATATGGCGTCTACGCCATCAACTTCATCAGTTTTAAAGACTAGAAAAACTGTGAGTTGTATTGTTTTTGGTGCCCCAAGACAGCTAAAAGACAGTGCTTTACCTACTTATGAAGACAATGAAGTTTTTCTTGTGATTAAGACATCCCTCTGAAATTTCATTTCTTTAAAGCTGACTGAGTTATGGGATAGAGCTTTTATTCCTAGAGTATCGCAATAAATCAGATTAATGAAATTATTTAGAGACTATTATGAGAAGTACAGAAATCTTTTAAAACCATGTAAAGAGCGAAAAAAAATGACAAAAAAGACGTATAAATTAAAATTAAATTTATTCCAAGAAAATGCCAAAAATGCAAAGATTTTTCTACAGCAATTGTGAAAAATCCCGAAAAGTGCCTAAGAAAGAACAATTGTTTCTTATTGCCAACGAACTGAGAGAAAAAATGGTCATGAGTTCTATTGATATTGTGGCTACCAGAAAAAAAAACAAGAAAATGAAAAAAGAAAGAAGGAAATGTTAAGATATATTAGGTATAAAGAAACTGATTCAACAATAAATAAAGTGGACAATAGTTTGGGAAATAAAGAAGATGAAGCTGGAGAAGTATCTACACTGGCTATTGAAAATTGCAGTGATGTGGATGAACTTAAAGAATGTTTCGGTCCATCAAAAGTTTGGGACCCTTTGCATGGCATCGTGCTTTATCAGGAAAAATACAACTCTGAAGTCTACTAAGAAAATAATCCAGAGTTGAAACTTGAAATAGTTCCGGTTTTTGCATGAATGACTTTCCGTATTTCACTCTTGGGATCATTGCTGATCTGATTCAAAGCCTGATCGCGTTTTGCCGCCTATGTTAAACAATGTTTTAATTTGATATTTTCATTTATATTTGCCTGTCATTGTTTTATAGAAGGGCCTTGCCATTTGCCATTGATCCACCCTGTGAAAAACAACTCTGGTTTTGAAATCTGAGTAATGGTGGCTATTGGTTGGGCAGGTGATGGGGGAGTAGTGGGGGCATCGTCATTGGCCATGGCAATGTACTAAGTTAAGAAATAATTTACTGTGAACCACAAATGATATATATATATATATATATAATATATAATATATTATATAATATATATAATTATATTATAATATATATTATATATATATATATATAGTATATATATATATATATATAATATATATTATATATATTTATATATATATATATATATATATATATTTATACTATATTATATCTATAATATATATATATATATTATATTATCTAGGGTGTACCAGAAATTCAGTCTGGCCGGAAATTTGATTTTTTTTTCCATTTCCGGTTCCGGCCGGAACGGACTTAACTAAACTAATCTGAGAAATATTTGTTTTTTTATAAGGGATTTATTTTTACATAACCCATTGCCAAATCTTTAAAATCCAATTAAAATACTAAACTAAACTTTTAAAATTGCTAACACTATATCTTACTACTACAGGATTATTAAACACAAAACATAATAACATTAGTAAATGTGATTGTTTTGGTGATGAAACTCGTAGGTAGGTGTTGATAAAAATAATAAAATATTGAATCTGCGAACTGCAAAACGTCAACAGTTAATAGCAGTAAGTACGGAGTATAGGTCAGAAACATTCCAAAATCTGTTATAATAGTAAAGGAAAACTCTATTCTTATAGACATTGAGAGGTTTGTGATCAGAGGGCTGAATCCTTTTTAATGTAGTGTCTTGTTTCAAACTGTTTAAGGCATAAAAAACAAGATAAATGAGACACTGTATAGCTTCCTGGATGTTTCTAGACTATGCTCTGGGGTCTAGAACAAAATAGACTGAGATAAGGAGAAGAAAACCGAAAGAGAGAGAGAGAAGTACTACAAAGCGAACCAGCGCTGTGATAACAGGTCTGCAAATGCTTTTCCTGATCTCTCATAATGTTAACGAATAAAATCGTAAACTGTCAAAATTTATCTTCTATGATGATTACTTTTACTGATAATCAACTCGTACTTGAAGTCACAACAAAGGGCTAAGACGCACTAGTACCTAAGGTAGTCGGCATCAAATAATCATAATAGACGCCTTCTAAGCGCTTTAGAAGCAAATATTTCTGGGAAAGTGGCTTCCGTGGACGATCGGATGATTACCATTGTAGTAAACGACGACGGAAACTTTGAAAAAATCGCAAAAGGCGTCGATGATTACCGGTACTTCTGGAATGGGCAATTGTCCAGGATGCTGTAAGAATCATAATTTCTTCTGTATGTGTCTGCCCTGTAGCCGATATTTTTGTGAATGCTTCCTCAGTTCATTTATAATAGTGGTTTAAAGTTCTCCATGATGGTCCGAAGAACCATATAGATAAACTGAGAAACACCAATACAGAGAATCACCACCTCCCACCACCTCAATCACGAAAAACCTGCCAGAGGTAAAATCCACCAAAGGGTTAACAAGATTATCAGTTTCGTTTTTTGAAGTTGAAATTTGTTCTGCTCCTCCATAGTGTGTGCTAGCCGGCCATGTTTTGCTCATATTTTGCAGATAAATCAGAGGCATGTGATCAGTAAATATGATGAACTTTACTCCACGCCAGAATAGTCTCAAAGACTTTACTGCCCATACCGTAAAGCTGTTAGCTCTCTTGTCTATTGCACCGTAATTCCTCTGTGCACTTTAAAGGTAGTAGACGATAACGCTAATGGTTTTCGTTCATCTTTGTCAGAATCTTGTAAAGAAAACGCTTCAGGCGCTGATGTCGGAAGCGTCGAAACACGCAAGTTTCCATTGGTGAGACGATATGAGTCATGGGGGAAACCTAACAAATTAGGAGGTTTAAACCAGGAACCCTCAGTATAATAGATAATATAATAATAATAATAATAATAATAATAAAAAAAAAAATAATAATAAAAATAATAAAAATAATAATATATATATATATATATATATATATATATATATATATATATATATATATATATATATATATATATAATATATATATATATATATATATTATATATATTTTATATATATAATATATATAATATAATATATATATATATATAATAAAATATATATTATTATTAGGGGATGGTACCAAATTTTTTGGTTCTGGCCAAAACCAGAGAACTTTTCTTTAGAACTTTGGGAAAGTTCTGGTCAGAATCCGGGACTTCCCTACACACTTACATATTCTACTGAAATCTTGGTCTAGATTAACAAGTGGAGGTCTCTCTAGAATATCTTTAGCATCTTGTATAATGCCATTTATTGTTTGAGCTTTTTAGTTATGTTAAGAAAATCATCTGCAGATAATGCACGGGATCAGTAAATTTATAAAATAGGAATATACTATAGAAAGTTCTAACAGCCCTTCAAAGTTTAAAAAAATCAGAAAATGATTTGTTTGAAACACTAATAGGTAGATTTTAAAAACATGATGATTTGGAGCATAGATATAAAACCCGCATATATAATAATATATATATAGTATAATATATATATATAATACCTATAATATATATAATAATATTATAATATATATTAATAATTATATATATATTATATTATATATACTATATTAATATATTTATATATAATATATATAATATATATCTAATATATATATATAGTATATATACTATATCCAAAGAAAAAGGTGGATTGAGTCAGTAAACGAATTGTTTGAAAGGGGAGAATCTGAGTTTTGGTAAGAGAGGCGAGAGAAAGTGGTTATGGACCAGGGAGTGAAGCGGGGGATATGTGAAGAAGGGTACTGAGTTGTGGCACCTGGGCCAAGGGATAGAACCTTTAACAATTGACGATTCTAACCATGTGAAGGGTCATCGCTGTCACCACTGACCGCTTATAGGGTAGATTTATCTGAAACTGACGTGGTTTCCCCACTAATTACTGGTACTAAGAGGGGGCGGTCAAAGGCCTGGGACTTTCTTTTCGGAATTGTGTCATGTTTCTTTACTACTGTTTTCTTTTCCGATGCCGTCGCGCACAAACTTACTCCCATTCTTGGAAAAATATAAGGAAGATGAAAGAAGATATATATATATATACATATATAATATTATATATATATATATATATATATATATATTTTATAAATATATA
>JABUQX010032709.1:0-2500 GCA_015478945.1 Trachelipus rathkii
TTATGAAACATAAAAAGAATAAATTTTTTAGTAAAAACAAAAAGTTTTGAAATATATAAAATTAAAAATAAATAAAAGTTTTTCAAAAAACAAAAAGTTTTAAAGAAACGAAATTAAAGATAAATAGAAGTTTTTTTTAAAATAAAAAGTTTTAAAAAAATAAAATTGAAAATAAATAAAAGTTTTTTAAAAACAAAGTTTTAAAGAAATGAAATTAAAAATAATTAAATAAATAAATAAATAAATAAATAAACACAACGAGAACTGATTTGCTTCACGTATTTACCAATCAGACTTCGTACTTGTTGTTGTATGCATTGGTTTGTCATTTTTTTTTCGTACCTGTTCGTTCTGTATGCATTGTTGTTCTTTTACTTTTCTTAAGAATGAGACTTTGTTATTGTTAACAATTTATTCGAGCGTAAGGTAAGTTAGGTTTTGTCATTGTGCGTTATATTCTTAGTTCAGGCTATATAATATTAACTTTATTGATGTGAAAACTTTGTTACGTCAGCATATATTCGTTGACCGGTATGATATTTAGGTTAGGTTATGGTAATTATTGTTAATGTTACTTTTATAATATAAAAAACCAGTGATATGTTAGAGATATGTCTGAAAAAAGTGTGATTAGGGTACGTTCAGTATGCAATATTTGTTACTTTACTGTTGTTAAGTATGAAACTTTGTTAATGTTTAATTGTTTATCATGTTTTAAGATGTGTTTACGGTTTGTGGGTGTCATTATATTCCTTAGTTCGCGTTTATATGTTAGCTTTTATTGATGTGAAACTTGTTACGTTAGCATAATATTCATTGGTCAGTATGATAATTAGTTAGGTTATGATAAATTAAAGTGTTATTCTGTTATCTGACAATTAAGATGGTACTGTTAGACGATATGTTTTTGAAAAAATGTGAATAGGGTACGTTATCTGTATGCAACGTTAAGTTTACTTTCCTGTGTTAGCTTATGGTATTTGTTAATGTTGACTGTTATTCGAGCGTAAGGAGCTATGTTAAATATGTTTGCTACTTTGATATTACAAGTGAATTGCAAGTTTGCTGAAAAGTTGAAACTTGGTTATGTCATATATGTTAGTTAGTGAACGTAGTAAGAACATTTTTTATGCTATGTTTATCCAAAATGATACTCGACAACAAGTAATTTTGAATAATAAGACTCAAGATAGACTCACTACTCAATAGATTTAGGGTTGGGCACGAACAGTTTGGGAAGGAATCGGGTGGCTTGATTTATAGATTCACTAGATTTTACCCTGCCTGTAGTGTATGCTAAATGTAACTTTTCACGTTATACACAAACATTAAAAAGAATAATTTTTAGTAAAACAAAAAAGTTAAAATATATATATTTTTTTTAACAAAAAGTTTTATCCCACAAAAATTAATATTTAAAGTATGTGAGAATAATAATAAAAGTTTTTTCAAAATAGAACCAGTCTTCATATAAGTTGCCATGGTAATTAATTTTTTATCCATCAAGGCGTTTTAAAGGATAGATATATAAATAAAATAAATATAATAACAAACCAGAGCGATATTGATATATAGATTAGATATTTATCAGCTCGCGTACATGTTCGTTATGTATGCAATGATTATTATTTAACTGTTTTTTGAGTATGGAAATAATATGATTATTGTTAAGTTTAATTTCTGCTTTAAGATATGTTTAGGTTTTGTAATTGTGCGTTATCATTCTTAATAGAGCTTTATAGTGATGTGAAAAACTCTTGTTAAGCGAAAGGTCAGAGCATATAAGTATGAAATTTCTGTGTAATGTTAACTGTTTATTCGTGTTTAAGATGTGTTGGTTGCGAGTGTAGCATTATATTCTTACGTTCAGGTTAATTAAATAGATATACGTATTTTGGATGTAGAAAAACTTGTTTCACGTTATGCATATATTCAATTGGTCAGTATGATAATTTAGGTTAAGGGTTAATGATAAATTTTTGTTTAGTTACTTACATTTAATGTAAATAACAGTAAATAGTTAGAGATTGTGTTGAAAAAGTGTAAAATAGGGTACGTTCTGTATGCAACGTAGTTACTTTTCTGTTGTAAGTATGGTACAATTTCGGTAATGTGAATGAATTTAATCACTCGTGGTTTAAGGATGTTAGCGTTGATGTTATCCATTTATTCTTTCATCAGAATTATGTTTATGTTGGATTTATTTGTGAAAATTTTGTTATGTAAACATATATTCAAGGTTAGTATAAAAAGAACATTATATATTATGCTCTATGTCTTATAAAAAGATACGCGACAATAAGGAATCAAATAGAATCAATAGATCAATGTCTCAATAGATCAAGCAAGGTTGGTGCGGGGAGGGGAAGGGGATTGGTTAGCTTGATTTACCTGATTCACCTGATTACTGTTTTATGGTATGTAAGAAAACAATATTTTTTACGTAATGTTAACCAGAAGTAATATATAATACATATAATAATATATAATTATATAAATA
>JABUQX010032709.1:5000-40838 GCA_015478945.1 Trachelipus rathkii
ACCAGAGGATTTCTCCTTTCACTCGCTTTACCAGCCCCATTTGATCACTAGCGCTCGCTCTTGGGTTGGAACTTGCTCGTTTCATGCCCTATGGGGCTGGTACAAGGTCGCTTCGATCGTTCGGCAATTTCCCTACTACTTATTCAAGCTTCAGAGAAGTTTCATCGGAACAACTGCTTAGAGAATTTTAAAATCATTTATTACAAAATATCTATGATAAAAATAGAAATGTATTTTATTCCTTTTAATCAGAAAATACGTTTTTGAAAGTAGTGATTATTATTGCTTTAAATGTAAGAGTTAGATAACACATATAGATCAAGTTTTATAATTTTTTCTATCACAATAATCAAACTGTTAGAAGTTAACAATTATTATTGTTTTGATGAAAAATATACACAGATGGAATAGTAATAATTATAAACCTTTTTGTTCACAATATATTTAGCATAATCATGGTTTATCATTATACTACTCATTAAGAATATATTTAGAGAAATGTATTAAAATCTATTTTAACAGCCATGAAGATATAAATAAGAATTATGATGGTATATTAGATCTTAATAATAAATTAGAGCAAGCGTATCAGAAGGTTAAAAGCTTAAAGAGAAAGAATTCGTTAAATTGTCATTATAAATTATCAAAGTTGCTACAATTATTTGATAAAAGTGTGATCTTTTCAATTTCAAGAAAGTTTCAACCTTTACCTCTTTGAACGAATTGAGAGAGTATGGAAAAATATATATTTAATAAAAAAATAGCAGTTTTTTTTTTAGGAAAAAAGGATATATGAATTATATGTTATTTTTTATATAATTTTTTCCTTTTAAATATTAAATTATCTGAAATTTATATTATGATATTTTACACCAAAATGTTGAATTATCTAATTTTATATAATGATTTTCTCCACAAAACTTTTGCATTTAAATATTGCTTTCATTAAAAAATTAAATTCGATGTCATTCAAAAGATTCAAGAACCTTTTTGTATGATATGCATTTGTAATTTCATCACGTTGACGTAGAATAGCAATTATTGAGGGCCCAATTTTGTAGTTATTTTTCTGTTAAAAAACTTCATAAAGAACATTTTCAGATAAATTAGATGATTTTGTGACTTGTAAATAAGTATTTGAGTAGTTCAAAATTTTAAATAGTTCTGCTTTTGAAAATAAGGGCTTGATCCAATTTTGTGCCTGAGACGGGCCCCAATTTTCACCCCACCTAAAAATGGACATAAAATTCGAAATTTTCAGCCGATTTTGACTATATAAACACCAATGTAGGCTTTTTCTACTTATAAAACTTAATTTCGGTGTTTTTCTGTGTCTGTAGTCATTCTTTCAGAATTGTTCAATATTCAATTTTCATGTTTTTGACATTCTACGTAATATCTTCTAGAATATTTTCTGAAACGACTTCAAACTTGAAATATGCATAGATAGGTCCATTATCTTAAATAGTAGGGAAGTACCTTTTTCGATTTTTGGAGTTTTTGGTGCTTGGCACGTCTGTTGTTCCAATTTTCCAAACGCGCTTTTTTTTTGGTCTTTGAAATGAAAAATTGCGAGTTCTTCTTGCGAATGTTTGGATTTTTTTTTTTACTGTTCGGGCGAAGTGAATGAAATTTTTCAGGGCATTTGTAATTGGGCAAGATGCTTTCCCCTTTGTAATCTTTGATAATGTTTTACTGCTATATCAAAGATAATTTGTTTTTTTTAAGTATTTTCCAAGAATCATTTTTTTTTGAAATTTGTCCCAAAGATGACTATCAAAAAATAATAGCTAATACAAGAAAGACGATTTAAGTTCCAAAAATGTGCATACTCCCTGACTGGCATAGCATTGAAAATTCTTAATCAAATTACGCCCCGAAAAGAAAAAAATTATTCGGAGATTTTTTTTCATTTTCAAATCTCAAAAAAAAATTGGATTTTTTTTGAAATTGGATGTCAAGATGAATCTATAAATAAGCTCCAAATATCGATGGACTTACTTCTCTAATTTTTTAGATAATGGACTAATATATGCATTTTAAAGTATTGAAGGTCCAATTCGGAAAAAAAATCTGAAGATATATTCTACACAGCAGCACACACAATGCTCAAAAAAACAACTAATTAAGATTCCCATAAAACAATAATGAATACAGACACAGAAAAACACCGAAAATCACCGTTTTAGAGTGCAAAAAAAGCTACATTTTTGGTGTTTTATATAGTCCAAAAGCCGGGCTGAGCTATGTCGATTTTAAACAAGTCCATTTTTAGTTGAGGTGAAAACTGAGGCCCGTCCCAGGCACAAAATTAGATCTAGCCCTTATTCTACATTTATAAAAGAGAAAAAAGTTGATATCGTCAGCAGTTTTTGTTGGTGATTTCTACTTTATAAACATTTTGTCCATCTTATTTCCTGGTTTTGGTTTCATGAATTAGATTAGAGAATTTTTAAGAGATTGATTCCTTACGTAATCAATCTATAATACAATTTGTTATTATTCTTTATATATATTCAAAGATTGGTTTTGGAACTGAAAAACCTGAAGAATATATTGATTAAAATTGAATGTCACCCATACATCAAATTAGATTTTTTTTTCATGGTTCGTATGTAAAATGATGATATCGGATAAGTTATCTAGAGCATATTATCACATTTCAAATTTTCATTTTCTTTATATTAAAATTTTTCAGAGTCATAATATATAGATGAGCCTATATGCTTAAATTATTCTTTAGTACATACCTTTTATTATCATTTCATTAATCCTCATTTTATTCATTTGTTTGGTATATTACGTTATGTTTATTACTTTGTGGTGATGGGACGATTTCAAATTTTCAGACAATGCCGATTCTGATACCGATACCAGTCAAAAGTGCCGATTTCGTATATATATATTTATATAAATAATATATATTTATTTACAATATATTATATATATATATATATATATATATATTATATATATATACATATTATATTAATACTATATATATATTACTATATATATTATATTATATATATATTAATAAATATATATATATATATATATATATATTATACTATATATATTAATATAATATTATATAGTATACATATATATATATTATATATATATATATATATATATATACTATATTATATATATAATTTATAATTAATATAATATATTATAATTAATATGATAATATATATTTATAATTATAATAGTATATAATATAATCATATATAATATATATAGTTATTAATATATATTATATCATAATACATATATATATTATATATATATAATATATTTATATAATATATATATAATATATATATATAAAATATAATATATATATATATTAAATATTATATATATATATAGTAAATATAATATATATATATTATTATATATATATATATATATATTATCAGTATGTAATATATATATTATATAATATATATATATTATTATAATATATAATTATAACTATATATATATATTTAATATATTAACATATATATATATATATAATATATATTATTAATAATATATAACATATATATCATATATATATAATGAATATTATATATATATATTATACTATATATTTATATATATATAATTATACTATATATATATATATATAATATTATATAAATTATAATATATAATACATATATACATATACTATATATATATATTATATATATATTATATATTAATATTATATATATATATATATACTATACTATAATACCATATATACTATATATAATATATCCAATCAAAAATAAAGTATATATATAATATATATATATATATATATATATCATATTATATATATATATATCATCCACCGTCCTACTACTTCCCCATAAAATGATAGATAGAGTGGTGTTCAACATGCAGCCGGGGATCCGATTCATGAATGAGCAGTTTTAGGGCATAAATAAGCAGTAGTGGGAGAACAAACAACTATAATACATATACCTATATATATTATATATATATACTATATATATATATATATTATATATATATATATATATATATATATATATATATATTATATATATATAATATATATTATTAATTTAATATATATATATATTATTTAGAAATTTTTAAACTTAAGATACTTAGAATTCTCTATATTTTATCTTTGCTAAAGAAATAATTAGTTAATTACATTTTATTACTTATTTAATTATTTTCGATATTATATAATACGCCTAAAATCTGGACTATATATATAAAACAGTGTGCACAAAATGTTTAATAATATACTTTTATAACAAAATATTAATTTCATTAATAGCTAAAATTATTACAATCCTACAAGGCAAATATATCACTACTCACTTAACAGTTCACGGGTATATAATTATCAAAGCATATGTCCAAACATGACCTAACGAACATTGTCAGATGGCTGCCTCACCAATATAATCTAAAGATCTAACTGAATTCATATCTTATCCTATACGTAAAGAATGCGTCGTCAATCCATGGCAGTCAGCTACAATGATATGATAGTTTAAGATGAAATGGAAGATTCGAAATTTAGGTTGAAATATCATAAAGATCGAATAAAAATTATTTTCAGATTGTGTACCAAAGGATCGGTCTAAGAATTTGAACAATTTTGTCGATTCGATTTCGATTCCTGAAAAACAACCGATTCCTCCGATTCCGATGCCGATTCCGATTAATCGTCCCACCACTATTACTTAGTATTGTATTTATTTTCCCAAATATATAATTTGATTTTTGAATGACGCTCTTTTTTGATCCTCTATCTTTAAGGTTTATCTTATGACCGGCTTTTTATCTCCTTTTGCTTTGCATTGTTTAAAATCATATAATTTTAGTTGTAGCCCAACAAATTCTTTGATCGGATTTCTACTGGTTTCATCTTTCATTTTACCTAATGTTTTTTTCTGAGTAAAGTTTACTGCCTTTAGGATAATCAGATCTATCAAACAGCTGATACATTTACACATCATTTATTTGTTCATAATAACATAACGAACCTTTTTCTGTAAATAGTAGGTCAGCATTTTCTTTATATTTATTTTTTATATACAGTAATCTTAATATAAATTATACATGAGAGTTTTACTTAATTCCAGTACAGACATGCCTACATAAATGAACTACAAGAACTTTATTTCTCCATAATAAATGATTATAAATACATTTGATCAAGGACGGGTGACAACTGCTTCATTTTCTAGAAGAGGACCACCAGGTATTAGATTCAAATATTTAGATTAGAAAGGTAATTTTGATATCGAGGATAAAAGGTTAACAAATGAAGCAATTCCTCAAGAAAAGAATAAAGTTGCAACAAAAATTTATACGGTAATTTAGCTACTGAGATAAAAAATAAAGTTGATGAAACGTTGAAACATGCAGGCAATAGAAATAAGCACTTTATTGATTTATATAACGTTAGCGTCAAAGATGAAGAATTTAAAAATAACAGAAATGATAATTCAAAGTATAATATCACTAGAAATGTAGTATGATAAGACAAGTTTAAATAACGAAAAAAATTGAACAATCAAAAAATTCAATAACTGAACTAAAATTTGAAGTTAATCATATTAAAAATATTGTTGAAGAAATAAAATATCAATTCTTTGATATACATAAAAAGGTTTTGACCAAAGAAGGTTTCAGAAGCTAAAAACGATTAATAACCAGATTTTTTTTGTCGATAAAATTATGAACAATATTATCAATAATGTGCAAGATAGAAAAGAAATATTTACTTAGGAAACTATAATTTTTCAAACTAATTCAAAATTAGAATTTGGAAGTTCCAATTCGTATTAGGTATGAAAGGAGGTGCTTTTGAGAAAACTGGTTATGTTATGCATTATGAAAGATTCATTGATATAATTATATTGACCTCGCAAGATATAAATCAACAAATATCAGTAAAATTGTTAATTACCGGAAATCAAAATATCCTTTAGCTTTATAGAAATATTAAGATGAATCTTTTAGCAAAATCAGAGTAAACAACCTACATCTTGATGAAGCATTTGTTATTCAGATTCAAACAAACGTTGATAAAAAAAATATAAAAATGCACGTAATTCAAGTTTTTTTAGGGTATAACTTTATTAATAAAAATATTATAGTAAGAGATGAACCTAATGAGGAAAAAATTATTATAGGTGACGGCTCAGAAAATGTTTCGAATAATTTTTGAAAAAATTGAAGAAAATATTGATAAAACAAAAATTATTATAGATTGAATGCGTAAGTAATCTATCAATCTCTTAAAATATTATGATAATACTAATCACGAAATTAAAAAGAAAATATATGAAAAGTTTGTTATAAACTTGAATAAAATTGATAACATTCATTTTTTTCTCCATAATAAATTAATAATAAAACAGAACTATTAAAAACTTTGAACTATTCAACTACTTATTACAAACCACAAAATTATTCGATTTAACTAAAGAAGTTCCTTATGAAGTAATTGAACTTATAAAAGTAACTACAAAATATTGGCCCTCAATCATTGCCATTCTACGTCAAAGTGAAGATGAAATTAATATTGGATATCTTCCAAGAAAATTTGTGATTCTCTTGAACAAAAGTTGATATAAATTTTTTAATGAAAACATTATTCAACTGCAATATTTTGGAGGAGAATATCATAAAAAATTTAGGTAGTTCAATATTTTTGCCCACAATTTTATAACATAAAATTTAGATTATTCGATATTTAAAAGGAAAAATATTATTCGTATATAAATCATATATATTACAATTATCCTTTTTATTCATTCAGCTAACATTTTTTTAATTTTACATATATTTTTCCATACTCTCTCATAATCGTTCAAAGAGATAATGGTTGAAACATTCTTGAAATTAGAGAGATCACAATTTTTATCATTCAGTTGTAAAAATTTTGATACTTTTTAACAACAATTTAACGAATTCTTTTTCTTTGAGCCATTAATCTTCTGATGAGCTTGCTCTAATTTATCACTAGGATCTAAAATTTTATTATATTTCTACTTTATATCTTAATGGTTGTTATAATACTTTTTAATAAATTTCTCTAAATATATTCTTGATGATAATTTAATGATAAACCATGAATATGCTGAGTAAATTGTGAATGACAAGGTTTAAAATTATTACTATTTGATTTGTGCTTATATTTTCATCAAAACAATTATTGTCAACTTCTAACAGTTCTTCACATTTATAGCATAAATTATAAAATTTTCTACTTAAATTATTTATACATATTTCTGCTCAAACTTTACATTTAAAACAAAAAGAATCACTACTTTCAAAAATGTATTTTCATCCGTAACGAATGAAATTTTTTTCCATTTTTAATTTAGATTTTTTTTAGAATAAATGGATTTTAAAATTCTCTATAAAATTGATCCTATGAAGCTTTCTGAAGCTTGTATAAGTTTTAAGGAAACTACCGAGCGAGCGGAGTGAGCGTTTACCACCCCAAAAAGAAAATGAGTGCGTGCCAGGCCTAGAACGAGCGGTAGCGAGCAAATGGGGCTGGTAAAGCTAGTGAATTGAGTGAAAGTGGCTGGTACCGGTAGTTTCTTTACTATATATATATATATATATATATATATAATATATATAATATTTTATATATATATATATATATTTAAAACTTTCTATATATATATATTATATTAATATATATATAATATATTATATATATATTATATATATATAATAGATATATATATTATATTATATATACATATATATATAATATTATTATATATTATATATATATATAATATATATATATATATATATAAATCTAATTCCTTTGAAACTTGCAATATACATTCTAATTTGGCTAAGAATTTTTGGAGTTATCATTCTGAAGTTATAAATATATGAGGTGTAAGAGCAAAATTAGTAAGCAACCGTATTTTTGAGAAAGTGCAAAATTAAATCAAATAAATACGGTAGCTGTACCGAGACATCTGAGGAATTATGTGGTCTAGGAATTATAACTAAAATAAAATAAGCATTTTTATGTAAATATGTTTAAAAATGACAACTAATTTAGAGTGTACATTACATGATTTCTATAAAAATCGGTTTTGGGGCTGTAAATCCAAACTATTACTAATTAGTAATATTAGTCACAAATTTCATAACTTTCTAACAACAGAAGAGAAAATCGTCCACCCAGAAGCTAATTTAAGCTTTATATTTGTAAATATAATAACATAATATTTGTAAAAGAAACAATTTTTACCCAGAATATTAAAGGATTTCATTTACAATATCATAGTAGCAATTCCACATTTTTACATTATATAACAGTTTAGGAATATTATTAAAAGTAGTATCTTAAATTAAGCACTTCAACTTACTTGAAAATAATTTGCAGAAGTTGGCTTTAATGTATAATGTATAATTTCCATTAAGTATGGACCATAATGTAATGATTTGGTGAACTATCGCTGAGGAGAATTTTGTCATTTATGTCATCAACATAGTTAAATCTATTATTCTAAAATAAATAAATTTAGTGATTAATTGATCTTACTTACAAAAGATGAATATATTGCACAAACGATTCCAATTAGGAAGATACTGGCTAGAGTACTAAGATTTGTCACTGGTGAAAGCGCAATAGTTGGAGAGTACAAAGTAACGCCACCGTAGACTAAGGCTTTTATCAATGACGCAACAAACAGGACAAATCTCAGTCGTTTATCCCTGAATCTCAATTCGATATACTGTTAAAAATAAATTGGAAAAATGTATATAGTTTTTGATAAATATTTCTGGTTTGCAATATGATTAAAAGAATTTTTAGGTATTTAAATTTGTGGTGAAAAGAAATTATTGCACAAAAAAAAGTGTTCATTCGCGATCATTAAAGAAACATCATAGCTAGAGTTGCTCAAAGATATTTTCCTTTAAATCCCATGAAATCTAATATAAAATTTCTTAATTTTATGTAAATAGAGTAACAGGAGAATATTCATTTATAATCAAGCTTAATCTTACAATAGGTTACTATAACTTTTTTTTGCCGAGAATTGACATTTATTGGGCAAGTTATATAAATTTGAGTTTTTCTCTCTAATGTGTACGCTTAATTTCAGTGTTTTTTATTTTTATTTTTAATCTTATTAATAACTAACATTACCTAATAATTTATAATGCTTTATATTTATAAGAAGGAAAGGGATTAAATGTTTTTATAAAGATAAATATTTCTTCTAAATTGTTAATATATTTACATTTTTTTAACATTTTTATTTATCAAATTACCAAATTTATATCTTTTCCTTTGAACTTGTATTATAAGTTTTAGTTTACTGTAGTTAGTTTAACATCTAAGTGTCCAATAAATATATATATATATATATATATATATATATATATATATATATATATATATATATATATATATATATATTATAATATATATATATATATATATATATATATATATATATATATATATACTTAAAATGCAAATCTAGAGGATTTGCCTTAGGTAATTAAAAATATAAAAATTTCGGACAATAGCCCAAACATTTAAAATAACCTTTGCAAATTACCCTTTCTTCCTCTTTTCGCTATAGCGGATATATATCTTATACTCCTGCTGAAATGCGCAGTCGTAAATGTCTTGCTATCTTATCTAACCAATCCCGAACAACTGCTCTGGCATTCACTTATTTCCTTTTCCCACTTTCGTGTTACTGTATTTTTCTGAGATTGCAATAACTTGGGTTGTTGAGACTCTAAAAGCTATAAACCTTGGGAAGGTAAACGGAACGGCTTTTATGATGTCTCTCTCAATGTTTTCATGGAATATGATAATGAGTTTGTGGTGTTCTCTAATACTAGTACACTCAATCATTTTAAAGCTCACGTATGTAGATGTTGAAAATATTTTAAATATGGTATTACACCACTTGCTTGTATTCTAAGATCTTTGGAATCATCCTCACCTCTCACTTTTGGATCATCTGATATCTCATTCTCTTATTTCAAATCATCAAAATGATTCTCGAAACTATATATCGACCAGTTATATTATTTATTTTCCTACATATTTAAAGTTTACTCTCCTTAGAGGTTATATGGTATTTTGACATATCCAATTCTTTTGAAATGTTACCTCCTATATTTAGATTACTTATTAATAACTTTATTTTAAAATATTCCATATGAATCGTCAATTCATCATTCTTAGATAAGGGGACATCAGAAGAAATCGTTGTGATGACACTAACTATTATATATTATATATTACGGTATATATATTCTACTCTATCTTACATATCACTTTATCACCCTATTTAATCTAGAGCGTATCTGCAATAACTCACACTAACTATCACTCATATATATATATAATATATATTATATACCCAATTTGAATCTATAGCAACCTTTTAGCTTCAACATTTCAATTCAATTGCAATTGTATTTTGCCACGGGAGTCTCAGTGGAGCCGCCTCGTGTTTTAGTGAGAGCCATTTCTTACTTCCCTTTACCGTGAGACTGCATGGCATTTCATTCCCCACTACAAAAGTTTAATCCTTTGGAATCTCTCGTTTTCCAGACTCCACCTAAGAAACTTACTAAAGAATCAGGGCTCCCCATCATTCCCAGGCCTTCATCCAGTCCCGTTCAAGATAGGCTTTCAGATTTGATGACTTTTCGGCCACTTTCCTTACTCACACCGGCTCCACTCAAACCTTAGCGGCTCCACGGCTCCGGCTTCACCGGATCCGCAGCCCTGGTTAGACAGGGAACAAATGAAATTTGAATCACATGTTTACACAATTGTCTCTCAACTGTCCTAGTTGATTACTTGGAGTATTAGGTGTATTTTGCACAGATCAGCGTTCTTGTATTAAATACTTATTTTTTTAACTACACATTAGAAATAGGTTATATTCGTCTATTTTATCGTATTGAAGTCCTTATATAGGTGAGGTAACATTGGAAAACAACTCAACAGCTCGTTTTTATTTCCGTGTGACATAAAAAAAAAGTATTTTTCATGAATCATACTATACACGCCTCGGACAAAAACAACAGCTAAAAAATTGTTTTTTTCTATGTCTTTCTTTATTATCAATTAAGCTCTTGTGTTCAATTACATGTCCTTCAAGCAATTTCTCATTATATAGTTTTAGCAACATATAAATCTCCTAAGATTAGGCCGCCCATCACTTACTTTTTAGGAGCTTCATTGGTCCTACACAACGGTGGAAGCCCTTGAGTTTCTGGGTGAGAGGAGAGTGAGTTATAGGATTTATCCCTTTTTTAATTTTATATTACTGCAATTTCAATATAACAATAAAAACATAATATTTGTATTGGTCGTTAGTTTAATTAAGTTTTTGTATATATATATATAGCTTTCAGTAACATTTTTATCAAATTATTTAATCAGAATTTAGAGGAAATGCCACGTGCAAAAAAGTCGTGTGATATACCTCTCCATCTATAAGGAAATAAAAACAGGTAGCAAAGGCCCCTTTGCTCTTGAAAATGTACTTTTGTTGTGTCCAGGCTTGTAGCAATGTCATTCAAAAAAAAGTGAAAAAAGTGCACCGCTAAAATTAAAAAAAGTAGATAAAAAAGTAGCAGATAAGTATGAATAAAAGTGAATTAAAAAAAGACTATGAAAACATCATCAGCACTTAAGCTACTCAACATAATAATTTATCCATACTTTTTCTAGAGTAGAAAACAACACATAGCAAAATACGAATTTACCAAATATTCCTCATGTTACTAAAATTCAAGTGTACTGACTCTTTTTATCAACCTTTATTTTACTATATACAACATGCATTTTATTAATATTTTGAAGTTGGTAAGTAACAATTATGCAAATTTCAACCTTATACATTTTTTAAAAATATAAATGACAAACCGTGAAGATGCAAAGTACATCATTCATAAGAGATTGAATAATGTTAGTTTTAGAATAAGTCATAATCGAGTGAGATAAATAGGAACTAATTAATTTCAATTTTGCTAGAAAAATTAACACTTACCTGTAATTACTTTTTTAGCGTTACAGACAGAAAGACAAGCTAATAATCATAAAAATTAAGGGACTTAATTAAAACTTTTTTGACAAAATGCCTGAACACTGAGACTGGTTTTTTTTCGTTCACTCGAGTTTATTCACAAAATCCAAAGCACTCACAACCTCGTAAATATTCTTCCACATTACATCACTTTTTTTATTTTTCCTAGCATGACCTTTCTCTCTGTAACACTTAGTGACACCTTCCCAGCATCGCTTGGGCTAAGCTTGCTTCACTAAAATTCCCTTTTTCTTCAAAAGCTCTCTTGTCAATCTTTCATAAGCGCCCTTCAATAACAATTTGTCTTCGGCGACTTCCAATTCATGTCTGCCATTTATCCCTTCCGTTATTTATCCTAGCTTCTTCAGCAGCTTTGTCATCCAATGCAGTAACAGATTTTTCCTCCTTTTTGGTCAAGTTGTTTTTGTTTTTACTCTTCCAAGGATCTCTCAAGTGTTTTTCTATATCGCCCTTTGCCACGCTAAACTATTTTCCCACGAAAGTCTCACAGTTATTCTCTTATCTTAATGACTCGAAGTCAGCAATGTCATTGTTTCAAATGCTAGAACTCCACTCAGTGAAAGGAGCTCACGGAAGTTATAGAGAAATAACGGATTAACAGGTTTTGTGAATCATCTGAAGCTCATACCCAATCGTTATTACTAGCCTATTTAACAGTAATCATTAAACGCATTTAAAAGCTCTCGAATCATGACCTAGATGACCATGGTATCCTTGTACACAGAGTTCTGCCTGATAGTTGAAAAATGCTATTCCTTCCACTACTGCTACCATGTCAGCGAAAGGAACGAGGTCGATTGGCTCTTTAACTTACCTTCCTCTTAAATGCAACTGATTGGAAGAATCATTAGAAGGGTGCGTCCCTTACATGAATACGAGATCAAGGTATGTTTATAAAAGATAATTGTAGCAACCCGAATAAACATGATGCTAAAATGTTAAATAATCCACATATATAGATTCTTTTCTTTCGGTAGCTCTGAGGTCACACGCTTTTTTTCCTCATTGCGTTACATTAGCAATCCTTCATACACTCTAATGGTAAAGAGTCACTGTTCTAGTTAATGGATAATCCACCAATGGCATGAACCCTGAATCCAATCTTATCAACTATAATTGTGAGCTGGCAGTCTTCTTGGACAATTCTCATTGACACGGGAAATCAGAACACTGCAATCAATTTTTCAACAAGAGCATCAGACCAACCAAGATGCAGTTTTGTTCACAAGATGACTTGCAAATGTCGACTACCATAGTCTCTATCACATACAGAAACTGCAATCGAGTTTTTGTATCAATCCTTTTGGAGCGTTTTGTCCTTTTCACAAACATTTTCCAAGTTTTCTTATACCTGAATCACCACTTCATATCAGAACAACTGGATTTCTTTCAACTGGCAAGTCACATGCTTTCAGTCATTTCAAAAAAAGCAAGCATCAATTTTTTTTTAAATCAAGATCTTTGAGAGAATTTCTGACTTGCAAATCCTTCCCAACAGTTTCATAAACCCAATGTTATGAAACAAACAGAATGCAAGAGATGAATTATTGGTTCTATTTTGGAAGCTCAACAGCCTGTGACACTATTCAGACACAAAACTACACACCCGTAAAGGATATGAGCGCGAGATATAAATACAAATCATATTATACCTGACCTGTTCACCCTGGTAGAATTTTGTTTTAAACAAACTCACAATTTTCTGATATCCAGGTCTTTTCATCAGGTTAGGCTATGCTTAGTTACATTATGTAAGAAATACTTCTTCTCACCGCTTCCATCTGTTCCAAAACTTTCAAGCACTCTCCTTATATCGGTAAAGCGCACCTACTTGAACATGTTAATAAACTGTGATTAATACGCCAGTTTGTCTCTCTGAATCTCAGACTCAATTATCTTCCCATTCTTGATGGCACATGTCATTTGTGTTGAACTTTGAAACGACCTGGAGTTCTTTGTAATATCAGTATCACATAAAGTGCTCGATGAATAGATCAGACCAAAATCTATTCCCTAATTCCTCATACCTTACTAAATTCACACTTTTAGAAAAACTATTGGTATATGTATCTGGCAGATACCACTTGCAATACTACTCACCTCTTCTATACTGAACATCATTAATAAAGTCTCACCTGTATTGTGTGACATTTCGTATTCACTGATTGGTAATACCTCAATGTTGAGCTTCGTAAACTGTATCTTCACAGATGTGAGTTCTGACATTTGTGGCTTGATACTGATCCTAAGAACATAATGAACATTATATTGTCAATATTGTGAATATAGCTCCACATCTTTCTTGAGATCTCAGTGCGAGTCTTGTCCACATACTAGAACGAGCATAGGAGGATCCTCGTAGCTATATCTACGGCGTATCACACCATCGTCGAGCCTAAGGACAGAAAAAGATGTATATCTAGCATGTACGAGGTGAGTTATCGTGCGTAACGATGGAGCGTTGCCAATTTGTCGACTTGTAGGACCAACTAAATCTCGAGCACCACAATCTTACTCCAACCTATTCTCTTTTTCCCTGCCTCACTTAGATTCTCCTTCTAATATTCACGACATCAGACAAACACTAGCAAAATATTAATAGCGTTTCAGTCTTTAAGCATAGATATTTTTTCTTCCGAAGATCATGACACTGTCCTAATTCTTGCATCGCATTGAGATCAACTAAATGGGCATTTGTTGTTTTCCTAAATGAAATCTTCTCCCAAACGATACTCATATATATCTACGTATACTCACTACTAAGGGAGATATAACAGGTAATATTAGTCATTATAGTATAGTTAATAGTATATTATTATATAGCATCTATAGGACTCACAGTATAGGATTAAGTAGGTGTATAATATTATGGAAATACAATGCTCACTATATATATTATAGTATTATTATAGTAATATAGATATAAGAAATAAGGCGAACCCATATTATGAGTATATACCTCTATATTTTAAATATTTATAATTACTACACACCAAAATAAAAGGATGTGCCGGCAAGTTGGGAAATGAAATGTGCTAATATTGAAAAAAGGTGATTTTTTGAGTATAATCTTTATTATAATTCTTATATTTATCTCACAGATCACACGCTGAGCTAATAATGATACTAATATTGATTCTATTACTAATATTATAAATAATTCCAATCATAAAAAAACGGGATTTTTCATTTTTTTATGTATTAAAACCCCATATATTGAGACCAATTATGAATATAAGAATCAATGGTTTTTTATGGTAGTTTTCTAAATTAAATTTTTTATACAAAAAAGGAAGGAAACGGCTTAAAGTTGTGTTTTACTGAGTAAACTCATCGACATAGCTTAGCCTGAAAAGTTTTCACGAAGTCCATTGCAGAAGCCAACACTGTAAGTCCTTGCAGCAACACATTTCAACCACCACATTAGTTCCATAGAAGTAGTTTTAGCTCGATCAGCATAAAGTTTGATAATCTTGCTACAAGAGGGGCAAATGGTGTGACTTTGTTTATTTTGATATCACTTAATTTTCCATATTTTGATTTACATTACAACTAGGCATATATTTTTAACTGATCTTTTTGTTTAATTTAACTTTGCTGTAATTGATATGAACTCTTTCTTTTTCTGTGTATTACTGCCTGGAAGCCATTTGAGGTAATTGTTTACATTTTCATGTCATATTTTATCAAAACATTTCGCTGTCTGACTGTTTCTTTCCCCACTCAATTTTGAAGCCTTGAGGATCAGTTCTATCCAACCAGGACATTTGAAACTTACATCTTTCCCATCTTCAAAAATTTCAAATTTCAAAAAAACTTTATTCAATTATTATTTAAAAATTATTTTAAAACACCTGAAATTTAAAAAATTTAAGACAAATTATTTACCAATGTTTTCCAGTTCTTGAGTTCAATCAAACTGTTTTGTAGTTAAACCACATTTTTTAATTCAGTCACAGTAAAACAGAAGAAAAGATATCTCCAAGTAAACTACTTGCCCCAAAAATGTGAAGAAAAGTGTAAAATTGGCTTTTCAAAGAAGTGAAAAAAAAAATGACTAAGAATTCCAAAAGTGTAAAAAAAATGAAAAAAAAGTTGAACCGGCTGACAAGCCGTTTGTTGTAGACGTGCAAACTAGTATTGTAATGCTCATAATCTAGAACTAGGAAATTCTGAAATTTGCCATCTGAGAGAGATGAATGATAGGGCAGCTAAGCTTAAGAGTCTTAAGAGTACTGCCCCTACTCACCATTGTCATTCTCACACATTACTTCATACGACTCTGAGATATTAGTTATATCAAAATAAATGTGGCTGATCACGCTGATGAGCCAGTGATAATGAGCTTGACAGTACACGCACAAGTAGTCATGTAACTCAGTAGTGACTGGGTCTGGGAATGGGGGGACTAGTTGATTAGCGGAATCAAAGTTTGTATATTCCAAGCCAATATTTTAATTAGTCAATTCACATCCTCCTTCGATTGTACATCTTGGTATATTAGGTGATTAGTTAATTTCAAAAGTTGATATTCCAAAGCAAATTTTACTTTATTCATTCATTTAATATCTTTACATTTACTTCCATTTTCTTATCATTTTATTTCAATATTTTTACCATTATTCCATTTACATCCCTTTTAGAACTAAGAATTTGTCATTCAGACCTCATTCTATTATAAATATAATAGCTATACTTTAATGTTTAAAAGTAAATTATAATTTATGATTGATAATGATACCAATGTAAAATACATACTTAAATTAGTAAGTTAAAGCCTACAAACAGCAGTCTGCAAGGCTACAAACTACTATAAATTGTAACGAAAAACAATTGAGATGAAATATCAGAGAAAGGTATTTTCTGCTATTTTAAATCAAATTGGAATATTTGTTTAATTTCAGGTATCCTCATATTTCGATAAAAATGAAATATACTCAACGTGAAATATCAAGTACCCTGTATTTTTAAAAGAATACAGTTTAATTGATAAACAAATACGAAAATAAATATGAAAAAAACAAAAATAAACATTGAAAAATACATTTTTTTTCCTGAAAAAAACATGATTTGAAAACAAACGGTTTTTTTTTTTTTCCCAACCCCCCCCCCTAGTCTCTGGATTGTAGTATTTATGCTGGAGTGGCGAAAAGGAATTATTTTATTTGAATCTGTGTAAAATGCGGTTTATTCGGAGATTAGAGGTAATCATAGAGAGAAGGTGATGAATTATCTTTGTGAATATTACTGACCAAATAATGACACAGGAACTCTGTAGAAGGTTTTGTGTGTAAGAGGTATTATTGGTTGGTGTTGTAAATTTGACTACTGTTTCGATAATTCGTGTAAAATATCAAAGAAAGGGTATACATTTATTGGGGTGTCTTGGAACTTTGTCTGTAGTCCGATATATTTGGGTAAATTCCCATAGCATAGACTCATGTTGTTTAAGACTTGTTTTTTCTAAGTTTAAGAATGTGTTTAGCTTCGATCTTTTCTTGGTGTAATTCTTCTATAGAGGGTAAGACCGGATGTTCAAGATTTTTTGAACTATATTGCGATCTTAAAGAGGATGCGTGCGATGCAAATGTTTCTCTTCGAAGTTTGAATTGAAATATATATATATATATATATATATAGTAATATTATATATATTATATATATATATTATATATTATATAATATATATATATAATATATTTACAGTTGTCCCCACCCACCTCACGGGCAGAAGCCCTATTCAGAGAGGGGTGTTGCACACCTCAATATTCATCACTAACGCACACTACGCAGATGAGCACAGACCAGGCTTTAAAGATGAGGGACCGAATTAAATTAGCGAAACACAGAAGATGAAGAGAATCCTCAGAACAGAGGGTGGCAGGAAAGAAGGACAGCAACCGTGCAGCGGAACATTAGCTTGGAGTTACCAATTATCAACACAAAACTCATGCCGACACACAGCACCCCTTGTGCTCGAGGGCGTCGTCAAGGTATGTGGTACGCGAGTGATTAAGCTCCCTCGAGCACCTGGCGGTGCGGTACCAATAGAAAGAGATAAAGCACCACCATCGCGCCGTAAAGATAGAGTGTCAAGTGACGCTCCGGAAAGTGCAGAACAGTTTATAAGCCTTTTGGCCTTTGCCTCGACCTTATCCAAAAGCCGGGGCGGTGGCAAAACCAAGAGCCCCCCCCCCTGATATCGAGAGCAGTACTCCATACAAGGCGGATGAGGCCCTTGTATAGCTGTGAGTAACTGAGAAAAACACTCTTGCAGCCTAAACAGAACTCGCAGTTTCTTTTGAGGCGCCCTACAACCGTTGTGATTTGAGGTTTCAAGACATTTTTTTGTTTTATGTTAAGGCCAAGGGATGTTTATATTGTCAACAGGCAAGACGAGAGAACCGTGAAAGAGATAGGAAGTTAGAAGGTGTCTTAGAGAGGCAGATTTGTAGAAAAGTTGGGTTTTTAAAGAATTGAATTTTTTCACAAGGTTGAGACGACCCAAACGGGAAATTCTTCCCAGATCAGCGAGAATAGAATTGGAAAAATTAAGACGAGAGGCAATTCTAGCCAGTAAAAGAGGGGCAGAATTGAAATGAGTTGAAGAATGAGGGTTGAGTCATCGGCATACGGATGGATGAGTTAGATTATGCAGGTGAGAAGATATAGTTAATGAAAAGTAGGATAAAGTAGTGAATAAACGAAACGACTACACTGACTTTTGACAAGAAAGAAGAAGTCGCCCCATCACAACAGGCGGATATTGAGTGATTTGAAAGAAAACTAGACATAAATAAGCAAAGAGAAGGAGGAAACCCAAAGGAGGGGAGCTTGGAGAGCATGACACGTGTCATACCCGGTTAATGCCAAATGCCTTGGATATGTCAAGACACGCAGTTCTCTCCGTAGTTCCTGCAGGGTGGAAAACCATAAATCAGTTTTATAGGGAAGTCGCCAGTAGACCTAGCTCCGAAAGCCGTATTGGCGAATCGGAAAGAAGTGAATGAGCCTCCGATGATCTTAAGAAATGAGAGTTGAGAAGGATTCAAAGCTCTTAGATAGAATACAAGTGAGAACTATAGAGCGATAGTTAGAAAGGATCAGTAGCAGCTTCCTTTTTTGGAACAGGTTTGGACATGTGCGTGCTTCCAAACTGAGGGAAAGTATTAGTATTGAGACAGAGAATCATAGTTTAAACGGGGGTGGGGTCAGCAGAAACAACACTCCATCAAGCGCGTCGAGGCCCAATTGCGATACACGCCAGCAGGAAAAGTAACGTTCATCGATTTTCATTCTCGTCGTGGACGGGCAAACGTAATGACAGCTCATGGATATGCGACCGGATCGAAGAAGAAGGAGGAGGAGGAGAAGGAGTGCCAGAATCGTCCTAGGGTTGAAGATTAGAGGAAAATAGGAAGGCCCAAAAAGTTTTCCTTTTCATTTAATAATTAGCAACAAAACCAACAGATCGAATAAGAGGAAGAAAGACAGATTTACAAAAAAATTTGTTAAAGATGTTTTTGGCAAGAGGCAGAAAGATTTATCAGTAGGAGATCAAGGAGGTTAGCTCACTTTCGTTTGATGAAAGCCCCTTTGCTCGTAGAGTATCTCTGCAATGATTTCTAGCTGAATGAAAATTAGCAAGAGTAATAGAAGAACAAGAATTTTTTCCACACCCGATACCACACGCTGTAGCTTGAATGACGCGAGAGCAAGCCACGATTGAACCAGGATTATGAGGAGAGAAAGATTTAGTCGAAATAATCAACGACTGCTCATTACATGAACGATTACAGTTTTCGCTCTCTCAGCAGCAGCCTGCAGCGTACCCAGAGTCAAAGCAGTCATGTCAATTATATAGTTGGAGTAGAAGAGATGCAAGGCCCCCAATCGGCCCGATCAAAGTGCTAGAAAAAACGCATTATATTATATATATATATATATATATACAGAAATTGAAATTCAAAATTACAATTATTCCCATAAACTTCCATGATAAAGATGCCAAAAAATATTTATTTTTTTTATGCATTTTTAATCAAATGTAGAAAACTCCTCAAATATCCTCATTTTTTCCGATGCGGATACGGATGCCACTTTAGTGCGGATGTCATGTCCATCACTAATAGGAATGATCATTTACGTATTAGGTTAACACTTTTAAATTTTCCCTTTATATCTGTTAATGTATTAGTATTGTGAATGAACTTGCTCTTTAAGTTTATAAATGTGGGCTTCGTATTTGTAGTAGGTTTATGAATGGTATTAAGTTATTAAGTCAGTCATGGTTGCTATCCCGAATAAATATTGCAAGGCCGTTCCACCTACATTCATTTGACCTCTGCTTACTCTTTTGGGTGCTACTGGAGGTTGAACATTTAAAGAAGATAATACCCAAGGGTCTTGGAGAATAATTTTAAATTGTTTTTGGCTTTCAAGCAATAGTGAATGAATGTATTTTAATTCTGGTGAAGTCTTTTTTACGTTTAATCTACTGTTAAATCTTTGTTGCAAGTAAGGTATATAATTAGTTATTAAAAGTATTTTTGTTTACTACATTTTCTATACTATTATAAAAAAAATTTTGTGCATCGTAAGTCATTATTGATGTTAAGGCAGCTGGTAATGAATCTGGATTTTCCTGCTTGTTTTAGGACAAAGCCTTGATGGATTTCATAGTTTGATTTTTTATTTTCTAGTTTCAGAGAGAAGGTGGTTATTATCAAGGTAAAGAAGAAGATCCAATTTCTCGACATCTTGTCTGTGAAGGTAGGGGAGAAGAAAAAAAATTTATATGAGAAAAGGGTTTGTATATCGATTTAATATGCATATAAAATTGGAAATTAAGTGATTTTTTTTTCATTGACTTATAAATTTTTCTTTTGTTATTATTAAATGAAAATGTATTTACAGTTTCATATTTTACATGTTTGAAATGTCCTTTTCTAATATGTCTTTATTTATACATTGATGTAAATGTAATAAAGGATTTTAACTGTGGCACTTTAAAATGAAAATTTTATTAATCTAAAAGTGGTTGTGAATATGTACAAATGTTCCTGTTGGAGGAAGGAAGAGTAGAAGGATAAACAGATGGTATAAATTAATGTGTGATATGAGGTTGCGTTGATTTGAGTGTGAGTTGTGTATTGGAATGTATTTTGTCACAGTGATATGTCTGTTAAATAAGTAGGTTTTATTGAGGATAATATCCTTGTGTTGTGAGTGAAAGGTATTGGAAAATGTAATGGATGTGGTTTTTAAAAGTGTTTGTGTAAGTTTTTTAAGTGTGTTCAACATCATAATGTGAGTTTTTCTTTTGAATTTATACACATATGGAAAATGTGAGTTTTTATTTGAATTTATACACATATGGAAATGAGTTGTGCATGTGATGTTTCAGTCGTAACTGTGTGAAGATTTTTGACATTATTTAAGAGTGTAGAAGTTTCTGTTGCGAGAGAATTGAGAAAGCTAATTTTTTTTTTTTTTTAGAATGTGTGAAGATACGATTAGCGAAGGGGATAGGTGGAAAGTTCTGTTCTTTCGAGAGAAAGGAAGCGTAAGAATCTGAATGCGAAAGGTTCATAGGTGTGGTTTAAGTAGGAGTGGTGATAGCATTATTTGGAAGAGTAGATAAGTGAGAACTTTGAGGAAGAGTTTTGACAAGTGTGTCGTGTGAAAGTATGAGGCATGATTCTGTTTGTGAAATGGAAAGCTTAGAGAAAACTCGTGGAGATTTAGGTTGAGGAGGGATCAACATTTCATCATTAAAGAAGACTGGTGGTTGAGCGTTCACCATAGAGAGTGCGATAGTGGGTCCCTGACAATGTGCATTATTTTGCAAAGGAATAGCCTGAGATTTTGATGAAAAAGGGGGAGAAGAAGTGAAAGTTTTAATGAGAGTTGAGAATGACTCACTTTTACATGGAACTTTAATGCTAAATTTTGAGCTTTACTCTGAGAATTTGATAAATATTTAACTTTAGCGTGAACTGGAGAAATAGAAATAGCATGCTGAAGGGTAGAAAGAGTTTGCCCTTTATTGTTGGGCAGAGGTAAGAAAGATTTAATCTCTGGAGAACTAGCAAAAGGTGTGGTAGTGCCATGAGCATGGCTATTATCCCAACTTAATGCATTTGTGCTACTATCTATCTTATTTGGGAATAGAGCCATTTTCATTTTCTACTATATTAACACTACCTACATTTATGTCTCCGCTATGGGCATTCGCGTTGCCAATATCTAAAACCTCTATATCAATGCTAAACTCAGTTTTGCTTACAGTGTGAGATGAGTCCCCTATAATTTTCCCTTTTAATAAATATTCCTGAGAATACATGCTACTTTTAGTACAATCTTTAACTACTTTTGTATTGATATTTGCGATACCATTTTGAGACTCAGTCATGTTAACTATTTTGTTTGGTATAAGAGAATTTTCAACCCCTTGAAAATCATGCTTTAAATTTGTGTTAAAATCCTTGTCGAAGCATACATTATGAGCTAAACTATTAGAAAATTTATGAGAGGAATTTGGAGTATTAACATTAGATTTGTCATGCAAAAAGCTCTTAAACCTATCTGAATTTACATTTTTAAGATAAATAGATTTAATGTATACACTAGAACTATCTTTTACAAGCGTTTCAGCTGCTGAGCTGCGAACATTGAGAGTCCCACTGTGGGGATGTGCGTAAGGTTTGGGAGTGTCCCTGGATTTCTTGAGTAAAGGAGAAGGTCTCCACCAGTCACTGACAAGTTCTTCTCTATTAGCGAAATGAATGAAAAATTTGTTTGCCACCTGTGTATGGTTCACCTTAGAAGGAATTTTACCACTGCATAAGCGAGATTTTTGTTGTGTCCATAAGGAGGAAAACATTGAAAATGCATATCTGGGGTCAAATGCTGCAGTTTCTCCTTTTGATAACAGGTGTGAGCAGTCTCAAATGGTTTGCGAGCAAAGGATGTGGGAGTGTGATACCACATATGTGTAGGGTTTTGGAACCGATGGCTCCTGAGCTCCTCAAAAAATCGTTGTCACAATGTTGATTTTGCAATGTTATCAGCATTTGAGTTTTTCGTTTGTTCATTTGTGTTTACATCCACGACTATATCTGTATCCCTTGTGAAAGATGAAGAAAATGTTAGCTCTTGTTGAAGAGCGGTAGGATTAGAGGAAGCATTTAGATCCTTTGGATACAGAGGAAGTTGTGACCTTGCATGAGGTAGTTTGTGAGTAGAAAAATTTGAAAAATCTGGAGCTGGAAGTGACTTTTGAGGGTGAGATCGAGATTTAAAAGTTTTGTTGTGTTTGTGCTCCAGGATTGATTCATCCCGCTCTGAATCTAAAGTAATAAAAGATGGTTGTGAAGTGGTTAATAATGCCTCATTAAAAGTGATGAATGATTCAGAAAAATCATCGATAGATTTAGGGTGAGTGCCCTGGTATACAATTTGATTTTTGAGATTTGAGGCTTTTGAAGATTGAAAATCAAATTCAGTGAAGGGAGTTAATTTGGGAGACAGATTAAAATTACTAATATTCAAAAGAATTAGAGTTATTAAGAAATTCAAAATGTAATATGTGGGTTGTGGATTTATCCCAAGAAATAATTTCATTTTTAAAACAAGAGGAAGACATAGGAAAACCATGCTGATAGGTAGAAGACTTAAGCTCTAGAAAGTTAGACCTATCTAAATTTTTATTCAATTCATTATCATTTATTTTAGAGTACTTTTTTACACCTTTTCTAATGTATGTAGAAGCGGTTCTTCTACTTATTTCGTCATTTCTCTTAACTATTCTGTTTTGTTTGTATATGTTGAATGAGCACCTTTCATCTTCATTCCTATGCATTATATCTACATGCGCTTCAACATTAACAATACCATGTCCCTCTGGACTTTCTGGTATACTCAATCTTACCTCCTTGTTGCTTTTCACCTCAGCATCTGCTCTTTCCTGTTGATTATATGCTATGCTCAATCCATTACTTTCCCAATGCTCTATATGCGCGTGAGCTATATGATTTCCAAAAGTGCTTGTGGTACTACCACTACTACCATCCCTGCTATCATATATTATACTTGTCTTAATTTCCACTTTACCTCTTACCTCTGCTTCATTTTGTGCCATATTAATCATATTATTTTGAATATAAATATTAATATTCTTCCCTTTCATTTGTAAATCATCCCCTCTCTCCAAATCAATATCAACTTGCGACATATCCCTTTCATGAATATCAACAGTTACCTTCTCCATTTCTGTCTGTGTTTGAGCTCTCCTTGCCAATTTGTAACTGCAGCATATGCCCTTCGGTTTTAGAGTTGAATGCTGGCACACTGCGTTATACCTGGGCAATTTGTGCCTCGCGATTCTGGTTAATAATCATCATTAATCTACAAAGTTTTATTAAAATTTTCGGAAAATAGAGGTTTTGTTAAGAGAAGGATCCATATTCCACCTTTCCGTTTGAAAATGTGCAATATGGTCCTGCTTTTGATTACAATCTAGCGTCATTTCTACTACTGTTCCATTTCCGAGCTTATATTGTGGTCCACCATTACCAAATTTGGCGAACTCATTAATACCTAACTCTGAAAAATTCAAATTAGTGCTATATTCGTTATCATTAATAGTGTTTGCTGCACCTTGAAAGCAATGTTGCTTATTAAAATTACTTTGAAAAGTTATATCATTTTGGCTACTAAGGCATGCATGAGCGTTATTTGTAAATTCAATATTATTAATATCTAACAATGACTTATTCATGGACCTGCCCAAAGTAGTATGAGGGAAAATAACCTTGCTGTTGGAATTAAAATGTGTAGAAAGTGTGTTTACATTAGTGACAAATTCATCATTATTACAAAAGTTATTTGTTAGTGTGGAGGTGTTTTTATCATTAATAAGTGTTAGACATTGTGAATCAATATCATTTTTACATAAAGAAGTGCTAAAATTTGAGCACTCTGATGGTAACACAACATCATCAGGGGCGTTTTTAAACTTGCAAGAGACCTGGTTAGCGTTGTGAGACATTCATGGCTGCCGCTAACGTACCATGAGATATGGTTTCAATATCAATTTCATTCATAGTTTCTTGGGAATTCCATTGAGAGGTTGCTCTATTAACATTTTTATTTGAAATATTCTGAGGGGTGGCTTCCGAGAGAACATTTAAGTGAATTTTATCAAGCCATTTATGTGAAGTATTTTTTAAAACAGCATTTTGAGCTGCGGTTCTCTTGTTAGCCGTTTGATATTTCCTCTCAGTTAAATTATTAGAAACATTTAAATGATGCGTGTTAACATTTGAAACATTCGAAGAAGCTGTATCAACATTCTGTATAAAACTCTCATGAATAGTGGAGTATGTGTTAACATTTCGAAATTCTCTCTTTTCTAATATATGAGGAACATTTAAATAATTAGGAACCTGGAGGTGAGTCGATTCAGAATTTGGTTCCATTTTGTGATTTACATTCATCATATTGATTAAAATGCTATGAGAAGTGGGGCATGAGTTAGTGGAAACATAAGAACATTTATCAGTCTCCACTGAAATAGAATTGGGCGGAAATTCCCCTTTTTCCTTTTTACATAAATTACCCTTTTTGGTAAATACAATATGAAATCTATTTTTACTTTTTCCTTTTTACATAAATTACCCTTTTTGGTAAATACAATATGAAATCTATTTTTACTAAGAACATTTGAAATAATTTTATATTTGCTATTAGATTTCGTGTTAGAAAGAACATTCAAATTCGCTTTTGTAACAAAATTTTGAGACCACTTTTTTATTCTCATTGAACATTTTTGTGTGAGTGATGGCGGTTCTGTTTTCCATAACATTCATCTTTAGCTCGATGTTACCGTGAGAGGTGGGACTGCTATTACCAATATGAGAATATTTTCCAAATTTATGAATCTGGAGGAGAGGTGGTGTTTCATCGAGACAGTTTTTTTTCAATGTGTCATTCGCTGGAGTACTTTCATTACGGTACGAGGAGAGATTGATTGTGCTGGAGAGAGAGTTTTGGACTGCTTCTGCCCTCTCTTAACCAAAAATTTTCTGGCTTCCCAGTGTGATCTACATCTTGAAAATTTTTCCGCGTTTGAGAACTGATTTCTTGTGGTGCTCTCCAATTCTCCTGTGGATGTCTTTCATGAGAGAAATGAGTAAAGGAGAGTCCGGCTTTCCGGTTATGTCTCCAACTAGATACATTATTGACTCTTGCGCTGTCAAAGAATTTATTTGTGTAATTATTTCCTCTCAGCATTTTATAACTAATATATTGTATATAAACAAATTATGTTTGTGGAGCATTTGTTTTTCAAAATAGTGACTTGTGAATTATATTATTAATAAAAAAAAAAAACATTAAATATTATATAACCCCTTTTATATTGAAAGTGACTTTAAAATTTCATATAAATTTTTGAGAGTGGGGTAAAACAATATTTCAATTCTGATATATATTCAAATGATTAAAAAAATAAACTCATGGTACTGTTATTTATCAAAATCCTCGAATTGGAGAGTTCCTGGCACCTGGGAGAGACAGCGCTTCGCTTTGCATTTATCACCAATTTGCTTCACTTTCACACAGTGATACACTCAATGCTATACTTCTCCGCTGCTACGATGTTGCCACTTTCGCCAAAATGTGTTATGGCGAGTTTTAGGTAAAGTTCTTGTAGGTATAAGAACGCAAATCCGAACTACTTCTTGAATTTATTAGCGATCTGTGAGGATATATTAGGTGCCTAAAAACAAAAAAAATTAACAAAGAAAAAAATCAAAAAGGAGCACACATATAAGATTAAACATTTTACAAAGAAAAATATTATAGTCAATTTGAAGAAAAAAAAAAAAAAAAAAAAATTCTTTAAAATGACTCATGACAAAAATAAATATAAAATATGACATTTTTATAAAATCTTTATACAAAAATTTGTAAAAAAAAAAAAAAATTTAAAAATATGACAAAAAAAAAAACTTCTTGGTCCGACAAATTAAGGCAAAGAATTTATTAAAACTAAATTAAATGGAGCCAAGATCATATAAAATTTACAAACAGAACTATTAAATAAAATTTCAAGTTGAAATTTTACTAGTAGTGTATAAACGGTAGTGTAGTTATATTATTGTTTTAATGTCAATTCCAACAGCAAGTAGTATATTCTAAAAACAATCATTAAACAAACGTGGATATGGAGCTTAAAGCAATTTTAGGAGGAAATTATAAAATTTGGGACAACAAATAAAAAAATCTTTGAGGTGCCAAGGTTATTTAAAAATGGGTGAAAAAAAAAATAGAAAATAACAAGGAAACGGGAGTCAGCAATATATAAAAAAATATAAACCAAAATTTAAAATTAAGGTCTAGGGTCGAGTGCATTACTCATCATCCTATTATTTTTTTTATTATTATTATTATTATCACCATCCTAATATTATTATCTTTAGCTAAGAGCAAAACGACTGCTTCTACAGATAAAAAAAACTCTAGCAAAGTAATGTAAATGTATAAATAGAAAATTTAAAAATTTTGCCGGGTAAATAGTGCGAAAGGACTTTGCACTTTGAAATAGAACCATGAAAAATGTCTATTTAAAAGTGTGAAGGAAAAAATAAAAATGACATAGATTAAGTGTAAAAAAAAAAACGGACATGAAGTTCGAGCGACGTATTGAGTTTCACTTATAAATAATGCTCTGAAAGAGTTTATTCAAAGTGTTGGAAAAAAAACATAAAACAAAAAAAAATTATAAAACCCCAAGAGAAGGTTTGGTTTCAACGATCTATTTCCTGTGGTACCGGAAAACTTAAGAAAAAAATATCACTGTTCTCTAAAATTGAGTAAAGGAAATAAAACTTTGTAGTTCTCAAAAAAAAAAAAAAAAAAAAAAATTGAGCAAATTTTAAATATTCCAACAAGATATTTGTAGACTAACTTTCTATAATACCAAAGGAAGAAAAATTCTGTTAAACTTTAATATTATGGTTGGATGTAAGAAATTTTCGTGGTTTTTGTTAAAAAAATTTGTTAAGCATAAATTTGAGAAAAATTTTCTTACAAGGATTCACTTGAGGAAACTTTGAAAAATATAACTTTCGGATACCATGGATAGAGTCAGAATGATTTATGAAATCTTATGAAAGTGCTTTGGGGTTAAAAAGGGGGCGAAGGAGAGGGGGATTGATTTGGACTTTAATTTTATGATATACTTATTTGTTATGCGGAAGAAAAATGAGATAGTCCTAAAAAAAAATTTTAAGTTTAGTTGATGCGAACTTTGAAATGTGATAAAAGGATTTGCGCGCATGTGTGAAAGAAAAAATACTAGCGGAAGAAGAAAAATATATAATGGAAGTGTTATAATTATCGAAAATTTCCAAAATGGAGATAGGTGATAAGAAAGAGAAAATTACTCTTTCTCTTTTCTTATTTACTTTAACAGAAACTTGTTATATATATATATATATATAATATATATATATATATATATATATATATATATATATATATATATATATATATATATATATATATATATATATAATATATATATATATATATATTAAATATATATATATATATAATCTATATATATATATATATACTATATATATATATATATATATATTATAATATATATATATATATATATATAATATATATATGATTATACTCTCAATAAAATTAATAATGAGTAAAGACTTGCTTTAATAGACTTTCTTTTTAGTCAGTAGACGATTATCAACAGATTATAACTTCTATTATTTAAGTTAATTCAACATTTTATAGATATCGGGATCATTAGAATGGGGTAGGATCCTACTTCCGCTCTTACCATAATATATATAAAATAATCAAAGAAACTTAAATGACCTAACTATTGCACTGATTAGAATATTCAGTACAGCCAATTTAAACTTTAAATGTTTTTACACTTATGAACAACATCACAATTTTACACGTTTATTTTTACTTTAAACATTTGATACTTTCATTTTAATGTAACGACTAAAATCTCACATTTTTATATTTAATATAAAGTCATCAAGAATAAAATAAAAAAAAAATTCTTAAACATGAAGAGTGAATTTAGTTGAAGAAGCCAAACTTCTAACTTCTTAAAAATAGTAGAGGATTCTTCAACCAAAACTGTAAAAAAAAAAAATCAATCTAATTATATTTTCCTTTTTCCTCCTAATTTGATCCTAGTCTAGTAACTTAAAAAATCCAGATTATTATTATTACCTTTTTCTTTGGTTAAACCGTCAGCAACTTGATTTTTTCTTATCTCTTTCTGATCTCCTTTTCTTATTTACTTTAACAGAAACTTTTGTTATATATATATATATAATATATATATATATATTATATATATATTATATATATATATATATATATATTATATATATATATATATATATGTATATATATATATATATCACTGTATATTATATATTATATATATAATATATTATATAATATATATATATATATATATATATAATTAATATATAATAATATATATATATATATATATATATATATATATAATATATATATTATAATATATATATATATATATTCGGTATATATATATATATATAATATATATATATATATATTATATATATATATATATATATATATATATATTATATAATATATATATATATATATATATTATATATATATATATATATATAATATATATTATATATATATATATATATTATATCCAAACTAAAATTCTTTTCTCTTTTCTACAGATTGAGTATTTATAAAAGTTTAAAATCCGTTAAAATCTGAGATAACCATAAAACACCAAAAACTTTAAAAACTTATGATCTACCTTATATTTTCTGTATATTATTTTTTCCTAAAGTGTTAAAGTGCTACTCTACATAAAAGACAAAATAGATTACCCATCTGTTTCCACGTAAGTCCATCAATTATATTATTCAAAGAATACTATGCTAATTAATCGTGAAAATCCATGTTATAAGTAAAAATGTTATGTGAATGCATTAATAGTTCCATTTTTGTTCTTTTAAGTTACACATGTGCCTTCTCTTGAGAAGATCAATTTTTCCTAGTGGAATTACTTCCCAAATAGAAATATAAACTTATTTTGGTGGAAAAATTTTTTAATTTTGGGGGTTTTTTTTTTAGCATAAAAAACCCCTTTGTAGAACGCGGTATAGCAGTTACAATTTTATTCCCTCCTTTTTTTTTTCCCCTTATGTGCTTTTTCTAGAGGTAAGACTTATAACCTTCCCCCAGCCTTTTATTTATAATACAAAGGGGGTTTTATTTCCCCTTCCCAAAAAATAAATAAAAACAATAAGATCCTCACCGGCCTACCCCTCCTTTTGGTTTTATTAATTAGGGATAAAGTTTGATAATAAACCTTGTATTTTCTTTTTTTTTCTCCGATTAATTATTGCATTTGGGGTGGGTGGGGTATACGCTATAATATAGCCCCTTTATTTTTTATTCCTCACCCTCCCACCCTTTGGGTGGATTTCCCCTCACTATAAATAAATCCACTACGCGGGTACCCCTCACCCCCCTACTCCCCCACCCCCCCTTATTTGTTGGAAACTCACCCCAGGGGGGTTCGGAAAGGTTTCATAAAAGCCAAAAAAATAGGGTACCCCTTTTTAAAAAATAACTGTTATTCTTTTTTTCTTTAGTTTTGTATTTATTATAATAAATCTTTTATAATTGCCACTATGAACCTATCCATAATAATAAAAAATCCTTTTATTGAAAAAAAACCCCCCTTATATATATACCCTTAAAACATAAAAATAAATATCTTATTTACCCTCCACTATATCCCCTTATTATGGCCTGATATATGACCCTCATACCCCCGTATAAGAAAAAAAAAAATTTGATTTTTTTTTATATTTGAGGGTTTTTTTTTTTTGATATATATAGTAGGTATATATATAGTATTGCTTTACCTTAAGCTTACGTTAGATAATTTGTTTAAAGTACTTTTCCTGGAAACTTTACAGAATGACTGTGCAATTTCAAATGTTTCTTCTTCCATTTTTGTGTTATTTGTGAAATGTTTCAAATTAGTATACACTAACGGAGTGGTTTTAGAGTACTACTTTTCCCCTCTGGTGCATCCGGTCCTCGTGGTCAGGGGAATTAGGTTTTAATTAATTATTTAAGTATTTATTTTTTTTAGATATTTTGCGATGATTTTCTGTATAAAATTAATTTATTTTTAAATTTTACTTCCGAAAACGCGGGGAATGTCAGAAAAAAATATATTAAAAAGACGTTACTTCGTTCCACTGGCAAAGCATGTTTTGTGCTATTTTTGTATAAAGCAGTTAGAGTACAAAACACCCACACCAGCGCTTACACTATATTATTATATATCTTTCTCTTATATACTTATTTATATTTATTTATATTATATATATTAATTTTTATTTAAACGGTATAAAACGTTTTTATTCACTAGTGGTACCTCACCTTATTATTCATATTAGTTATAAAGCCAACATAGGAGGTGGGGGTATTTAGCCCTTTTTATGATTTTTTGGGGTTTTATTATCTACTATACTATTTTGTGAGGCTCACCTACCGCTGATATATTTAGTACTTACCCCCCCGTTTTTTCAACGAAAAAGTTTGCTTAAATTTATTATTTTTTCTCAGTGAAGCTATAAGAAATAAAAAAAAAAATTAAATTTTCTCCAGATGCATGAGGGACAAAACTAATTAATTATATATATCCCCAGGTCTTATTTTTGTATTCCTGTTATATATATATTATCCCGGCTTATTATAGTTTATGGGTACCCGGTAAGGGGGCTTCACTTGATATATTTGATAATCTTGCTGCAAACACATTATTCTATGATTAATCTGTTGACGTCCTTCCAGTATTGCTTTACATCCTATTTATTATTATTCCTCACCCTACTTTAACCTCACCGTAATATATATATATATTATATATATATATTCACCTTATTATATATATATTACCTGTTTTATTTATTATTACTATTTTTATTTGAGTATATTTTTTTTTTGGGGGGTAAAAGAATAAAAAAACCCTCACTTATTATATATTCTATTTATTATTTCCCTTTACCCTTATCATCTTTCTTTCCTCCTTTCCCTTGGGTTGGTTTATTTACTCTTTCCTCTTCAGTTCCTTTGGGAAAAAAATTTTTTAAAAATTTATATCTTCACCCTACTATACGTCCTAACATGAGTTAATAATTATTATTAAACAATATTAATAATATAAGAAATAATATATATAATATAAAAAAATAATATATATAAAATATACCTACTATTATATAATAATATATAAACTTTTTAGTTTTATTTAAAAGCTCTCCTCCCTATCACTACCCCCCCTACTCCTGGGCCCCCGGGGGGGGGTAACTCCACTATATTTCTGACATTTTCAATATGTTTCATTGAAAAATTGAATATATACCGCTTGTAGGGCCCCGTTACAGTTAATTATACAAACAAAAAAGAAGAGGATTTGATGTCAGACCCATATCTAGAGCGCTTCGTCTTACGGAAAACAAAAGAAAAAGAGTATTAAAGAGATATTTAGTTCATGCGCGCCCACTCTTCCCAATTGATTTTGGTTTCGATTTTTTTTGGTTTTGGTTAAAATCTTAAATTCGTTTTCAAAAAGATTTTAGTTATGTAATCAAGACCAACCTCTTTTCTAAACGGTTTTTGTTCAACATATGAGTTTTTCAACCGTAAACGTGCAAAACAGTAAAATTATTCTCCTGCCCTAATCCCATAATATGCTGGTAGTTTTGTTAGTCCGTTAAAACAAAGTACCACTGAACTAATTATGATAAATATAAAAAAAAAAAATAACGGGGAGTGCCTCTCTGCTCCTTCTGTGGGCCAAAATGTCTTTTACCGCGTGAAAAATAGGGGTTGGCTTAATGTTTGGTGTGTTTTGTGAGAGAGGATTTTGGATGGGGATAAAAACAACAAACAAAAATATAAGCTTGTTTGAGAAAAAAAAAAAAAAACTACACATAAGTTACCAAAAAAAAAAAGTTTTCACATGAAGTTGTTTTAAGACTGAAGTTAATTAGAGAGGAGTTGGAGCTTTTGGGGTTGCGTCTTCAGAATTAAAGTAAAAAATCATGGGGCCCGGTGTTTTGTGGCCCATGTAGATATAATGTGTGGAGGGGGAGAAACCGTGGGCGCAGAATGCATTTATAATGTGGGGGTGGGTATGGTGTTTTGGGTTTAAAAAATGACAAAATTTGTCATTTTTTTGAGAGCTATATTTTCAATTTTTTGTTGGTTTTTTTTGTTTTTATGGGTCGGCTTTTGGTCTTTTTGGTTTTTAAAGGTAATATGTGGTATGAGTGATAGTGGACGGCTTTTGCGAAGCCAACCGAGTGAGGGGAGCGGCCATGCAGCGAGTGAGTACTCTCGTTGTTTGTACCTTTCTCACTTTATGTTTAGGAGTGTTATCCTCAGTTGTCACTTTCGTACGGGAGGCGGTGCGTGGTTTTGAGAGAGATGTGGTTAGAAGGAGTGGTATGGTTGTAAAGAGTTCGCCGTATTAGAAAATAGTGTAAAGTAGAGGGGTCTTCTAACTACAACTTTTAAGAATTTTTAAATAATTGATCTAGAATTGAGTTCAATTTTTTCAATAAAATGAAACCTCTCAATGGATGTTAGAATCTCTTCTGTCTAGTGAGAGAAGGAAAATAGTTGATTTTTTGCATAATTTATCTTGAATTCAAGAAGACATGAAAAGCATATTATAACCGGATTATTAGGTAACTCAAAGGGAACAATTTATTTTTTTCCCTGGTAATCTTCTGTCATTATGTGCGCCACCGCCAAACAAAGAATTCTATTCTGCCCTTCTTCTTAGTTTTTTTTCCATTGAGAATTGTTCGCATTGGAAATAGCCCCGGATCCTCTTTGTCATTTTGATATTATAAAATAATTGGTAAATTGTTCTTGCTTCCCGAAAAAAAAGGAAAAAACCGTGAATTGATTTTGCGAAAGTGACCATTTAACTATTCCC
This sequence comes from Trachelipus rathkii, assembly GCA_015478945.1. Lineage (NCBI taxonomy): Eukaryota > Metazoa > Arthropoda > Malacostraca > Isopoda > Trachelipodidae > Trachelipus > Trachelipus rathkii. The sequence goes on from JABUQX010032709.1 coordinate 39,225, forward strand.
GCCCCACACCTCTTTTTTTCTCGCCACCCCCTTTTCCTTCCTAATTTGAAAGGAATAGGTTCTAACTATACACTAAAGGGCGAATAAAAGAAATAAAAATATAAAGCAGTTTATTACATTCACACTATTCACCTAATCCTGCACTCCGCCTCTTATTTTTTTTTCAGTTTACATTTTAAATAAAAATTTTTTTTAAGAGGGAAATCAAAAAAATAAATATCACACTAACTTTAGAAAAACCATTCCAAAAGTTGGGGGGGTGCCACCCTCCTCACCTATCTCCGAATGAACGCTATTTTGCTCCGGCTCCTCCTCCAACACCCGCTTAGTGGTCCGATATTTTTTAAAAAAAGTAAAATGCAAATGTTATACATAAAAATAGGACCAACATATTAACCCTGAACTACACTTAAATGCATGTGTTTTATTTTCCCAAATGGGATCAGTACAGAGTGTTAAAACTGTGAACATTACCTTGTCTCGGGAGAGCAAGAACAAGAGAGACCTGGTCCCAATCCGTGGTGGGTTCTCATATAACTCCTGTATTTCCCCTTTCCGTGTCATCACACTTCCCCCAGGAAATTTTATTATATACCACACCCCCCCTATAAACATAAAATTTTGTTTTTGTGTTCTTTTTTTCTTTGTTTGTGTGTGTGCGTCTCTTTAATGGGGTGTGAAATATAGAAAAAAAAAGATTTCTCTAAATTACATACCCACTGGTAGCTTCTTCTGATCCAAACTTATGATATTATATACTATATTATAATTTACTTGAGTGTAATATTGAGAAACAGTAAATATTCTCGCATTGTCACACCAATTTTTCTCATAATCTAAAAAAAAAATTGTGCATCTTACTCATTTGAATAGTTCTTGAGAGAGAGTTAAAATACCTTAAAAAAATATTTTGGTAACAAATTATAATGAGAGTTAATTTTCCATTAAAATAACATATGCTAATATGAAACCGAAAATGTTTTTAAGTCCTTAATTTGAACAAAATTAATAGAATATTCTTATTAATAATTAAAAACTTTTTATAATTCCAAAACGTCAAATTATAATTGTGAATCAATAAATGCATATCTCATAAGTAGTAAAAATCTTTTACAAGGAAAGTGTATTTTAATTGAAATGCTTTGCTTGCCAGATTTTAAATCAAATAATGCCTTAAATTAAAAATTTTAAGATCATACCAGAATTAAAAACTATTAAATAAATTTTGATAAAACTATTAGATACTCTAAATAATAGTTTGAAAAACAATAGAGAGAGAGAAAAAATAAAAGAGTTATGACTAATTTTAAAGTAACGTGACATGATAATGTGCAACCTGTTTTTAGAGTTAATGATCAAAAAATACATAAAAAAAGAGAGTTATAAAAATGTTTTGAATTAGAAAAGTTTTTTTTTTGGGTAAAGAGGTCTGATTTAAAAAAAAAAAAAAAAAAAGTAATGGGCAAATTAAATAAAGAAAACAAAAAGCCAATATACAAATTAAAAGGTTTGTAGAATAAATAAATTAAGTTACAAAATTAAATTAAGAATTCATTTTTAAATTTTATTTCTAAGAAAACAAATTGATTGAATAAACTAAAGAATAGAAATAAA